>OW804099.1:1218115-1220320 GCA_942159475.1 Sthenelais limicola | reverse complement strand
CTTATTCAGTGAAGCGGAGAGCGGCGTGCAAGCGCCTCATTTCTGGACTGAAGCGTCCGGCCTTCGCGGTCGGACGCGATCCGCTCTGAAGACAGTGTCAGGCGGGGAGTTTGACTGGGGCGGGTACATCTGTCAAAAGGTAACGCAGGTGTCCTAAGGTGAGCTCAGTGAGAACGGAAATCTCACGTAGAGCAAAAAGGGCAAAAGCTCACTTGATCTCGATTTTCAGTACGAATACGGACCGTGAAAGCGTGGCCTATCGATCCTTTTGACTTTACGAGTTTTAAGCAAGAGGTGTCAGAAAAGTTACCACAGGGATAACTGGCTTGTGGCAGCCAAGCGTTCATAGCGACGTTGCTTTTTGATCCTTCGATGTCGGCTCTTCCTATCATTGTGAAGCAGAATTCACCAAGCGTTGGATTGTTCACCCACTAATAGGGAACGTGAGCTGGGTTTAGACCGTCGTGAGGACAGGTTAGTTTTACCCTACTGATGACATGTCGTTGCAATGGTAATCCTGCTCAGTACGAGAGGAACCGCAGGTTCGGACATTTGGTTCATGTGCTTGGCTGACGAGCCAATGGTGCGACGCTACCATCCGGGGGATTATGGCTGAACGCCTCTAAGCCAGAATCCCGCCCAGACATGTGACGATTGCTTCAGTGCCTCGGCTCCGGGAGGCAAGGATATCCTCAGGCCGACCGATCTCGGCGCCTGCAGGTGGAAAAGCCAAAGGCAGCGCGGGTCCCTTTCGGGCGGGCGATGAGAACCGTCCGGTAAGGCCGCGACCACCCAACCCATGTAGAGCGGGGGCGCCAAATCATTCGTAGACGACCTAGGTCTCGGTCCGGGTGCCGTAATTTGTTTGAGCAGCCACCACACTGCGAGCGATTGAGGCTTAGCCTGGCGACCGGCAGATTTGTCCTCTTTGGAAGGGCGCATCTGCAATGGTTTCGCCATGGCCTGGCCGGGTCGTGAGCTAGTGTGTTGTGTGTGTGCGGGTTGTGTTGGGTTGGTTTTCTTTTCACATTTTCCTACCTGCTGTCAAATTACAGACAGAGGCTTCGAAAAAATCTCTATCTCTTTTCATCTATTTGCTGTCAGATTTTTGTCAGATTCTCTGATAATCTATTTGTCAAATGATATTATCAAAAACCAAGAAGTGTACCCATCTAGTTCAGTCATGTAAGGTTCAGACATGAAAAAGAAAAAAAAAAAAAAAAAAAGGTTCAGACATGTCATATGCCACTCATTTGCTGTCAAAAACACTGTCAGTTATGTAAGAAAAAAAAAAAAAATGAAAAAAAATAAAAAATAATAAAAGGTTCAGACATGCCATATGCCTCTCAGTTGCTGTCAAACACTGTATCAGTTAAATTCTTTCATAGTTGGATTTCCTGGGAGCTAGAGTGTATATATGGGTGGATTTTGGATCGAGTCAACACTACCAATCTGACTCGATTTCAAAAAATCAAAAAAAAAATTTTCTTCTCTAAATTGTTCAAAACGCACAGAAAAGTAAAAAAAAAAAAAAAAAAAAATAAAAAAAGTGGGGTACCCCATGTGTAGAAGAGTCCCGCATCATGTTCAGCAAGTCGGGTTGTGGTCTGACACTGTTGAAACACTATATAGGGGGGTATGTGCTGTAAAGTGGCTGATTATGGGTACGCCGGGTAAACGGCCGGCGTAAGCATGACTCTCTTAAGGTAGCCTGCCTGGGGTGATTTGGGTGAGCTGGGTGAGGTTTAGCATCTGTTCTAGTTGTATATGCTTTGAGAATGACTATATGTCTGTATGTGGTGGGTTAAGGCTATATGGGGGGCCCCAAACCACCCAAAACCACTCCCAAGGGTGTGCGCGGGTAAACGGCGGGGAGTAACTATGACTCTCTTAAGGTGGGGTCTGGAGGTGATGGGTACCACCTGTTCCAGCTGTGTACCACCTGTTCCAGTTGTATATGCTGTCATTTCGACTACTGGGTGGGTTAAGGCTATATGGGGGGGGCCCCCAAACCGCCCCAAACCACCCAAAACCACTCCCAAGGTGTGCGCGGTTAAACGGCGGGGAGTAACTGTGACTCTCTTAAGGTGCAGTCTGGAGGTGATGGGTACCACCTGTTCCAGCTGTGTACCAACTGTTCCAGTTGTATATGCTGTCATTTCGACTGTACTGGGTGGGTTAAGGCTATATGGGGGGGGGGGCCCC
>OW804099.1:1170026-1187915 GCA_942159475.1 Sthenelais limicola | reverse complement strand
GAAATTTGGGTTATTTGCGAAGGTTAGCGAAGTTAAATTATACATTTTCTGAAAATTGACCCATATATAATGGGGTGGTATCGTGATGACGCAGCATTAAACCCCAACCCATCCCCTGTACCAGCCCTAATAGCATTATATCACCCCACACCCCCCCTCACCTACCCTACCCCAACCCTTAATATTACCCCCTGACATGGAGTGTACCCATTCTTACACCCATTGTCTTCATGTTACTTATTACCCCACCCGATAAATCACTCGTATTTTTGCTGTATAATGTCGCTGGCTTGTAGCTACTGACATCAGAGGATCATGCTATCTGCGGATCGCTGGCCATTTATATGACTAATATCTTTATCATCTTGTCGGAGTTTTGGGTCAAAAGTATTTTTCTAAGTCTTTTATTCATTATTCGCGTTAGCGTTTTACTCTGGATTTAAGAGGAGAAGACATAGATATACTGACAAACGTGGCCCCCGACTGTTTGGGCCACTTTTTCGCCCCCCTTCTCCCTTTTCCTGCTGTTCCTATTCTATTCCTTAACCTAGAGAAAAGTTTCGGACGTTTATCTATTGGCATAACATTTTAGTTTGTAACTGAGGACTATTTTCATTTTGTGTTTTCGGCACAAGGACTCACACCAAAGAAAGTGATCACGATCGTGATCACCCTGACTAAGACTTTAGCCCTTATCAGATCAGAGGCAGGCCCTGACTAAGAGGCACTGACTAAGAGGCAGGCAAGGCTAAGGCCAGGCTAAAGGCCCAGTGTTACCCCAGTGTAGCTTTACCCCAGTGCCACCCCAGTCAGTGTAATAAAAGTCTGACCACATGGTAATAAAAGTCAGGTGTCATAAACTCCAGATGTCCACAGTCCAGATGTCAAACTTATTAAATTAAAGGATGTACAAAAATAAGTCATGTCTAAATATATTCTCCTTAACATGAGAAAACTTTTGGTCTTTATTCCATAATTCTAGTTTGTTTAGAAGCCAAGATAATATTTTATACATTAAAACCTTCTGAATAGTTTGTGATGTGAAAGGCTCCGGTCTAGGCTAGGGGTTATTTGACCACATAGTAATAAAGTCCGATGACAACAGCACCCCCGCTAGGTCCTCCGCTAGGTCCTCCGCTAGGTGCAAATAGTGCTCCCATCAGTGTGGGCCAGGCGGCCTTGCTCTTATCTGATATCAGCATCTGATATCAGGTCTCTTTCCCAGCTGTCCCCCAGTCCAGATGTCAAACTTTGTAAATTAAAGGATGTACAAAAATAATTCTGATGCAGAAGTATTCTAATGATCATAACAATATCTTTTCGTCTTTCTTTCATAACTGTGTGATGTTTAGAACTGGAAATACAGTTATATATAGTTTCTAATGTGGTGCCACCACTTTTCCCGGAAATCAACCCCTCATCTGACCTTGCACTCATCTGACCTTGCACCCTCCAACCCTCCATCCCTCCATTCCCTCTATAAATACAGGTTACATTTTATAAGAATGGCAGTTGCAGTGTGAATGGTAATTCTACACCTATTATTAATGATTTAATAAAATTCGAAACCATTTCTTTACATTATACAGCTAATACAAGTGTCTCTCACCTTTAGAGAATCGATATATATTATCTTAACAATGTGTAGTAATAGGTACCACTCACTCACCCACCATATATAGTCCTAATTCATAATAGTAAGAATTCATTTCATCACCTCACCTCATATATCATCAACACCATCGATCCTCGGAATTTTTTTTTTTTCATTTTTTTTTTCATCTACATTGTCTAGGGTCTTGCTCCCAACCGCAAAATGCCATTGAAATGCTCCAAACCGCAAATGTCATTTTTAAATGTCATTTTTTTTTTCATTTTTTTTTTTTTTTTTTTTTCATTTTTTTTTTACCATCTACATTGTCTAGGGTCTTGCTCCTAACCGCAAAATGCCATTGACTTTTTGATTGACAATTCTGATTTTTCGATTGACTATTTCGACTTTCCAATTTATTGTTCTGACTTTATGACTTTTCGATTGACTATTTCGACTTTCTGATAGACTGTTCTGACTTAATGGTTGACTATTCTGACTTAACAATTGACTTTTAGATTGACTATTTTGACTTTATGATTGACTTTTCTGATTTTACGATTGACTTTTCTGATTTTACGATTGACTATTTTGACTTTTCGATCACCTATTTTGACTTTTCGTTAGACTATTTCAAATTAAAATGATTAAAATGACTTTTTGATTGACTTTTTTTACTTTTTCGATTGACTATTTTGACTTTTTGATTGACTTTTTTGATTGACTATTCTGACTTTCGATTGACTTTTTTATTGACTTTTCTGATTGACTATTTTGACTTATGATTGACTTTTTACTTTTTGATTGACTATTTCGACTTTCTGATTGACTTTCTGATTGACTTTTCTAACTTTCTGATTTACTTTGATTGACTATTTCGACTTTCTGATTGACTATTCTGACTTAACGAATGACATTTCTGACTTTTTGATTGACTTTCTGATTGACTATTCTATATATGCCCCCATTTAAAGGCCACAAGGATATATCATGAATGAAATCAAAATATAACTTAATGTAATTGTACTTAGTTTCATGTCCAAGTAATAGAATAATATTTAATTTTCACTGGTCAAATCAATAAGGCCACCAAAAATAGGTGTGTTTCCGATTACCCCCACCACCAACCCCCTACGTAGAGAAACATTCCCCTCCCTGCCTTTTTTTGGCCTAAATTGAAAACATCCCTCTTTACCAATGTATAAACACCCCACCTATTAGCTAACGCTGTGTTGGTAAAAAAATCCAACACTCCATCAGCCTCATTCCTCTCTTGTGTTTGACTTCCATGTAAAATGTGCTACCATAAATGGCATTAATTGCTCGAAATGATATATTCCATTTCAAAGTTTTCAGGGAGGAGAGTATCTATCCTCTGAATCGTGAGATATACGGAAATGTAGTGTTGAAAGGGGCATAAAGTAACTCCCCACCCCCTCCACAATAGGGGATTTGCATAGCCGCCATTTTGAATCTTGATTCGCATGGAATTACGGGACTAATGCTACAGTGTAAAATGTTTAGCATGGAATATATATCAATGATCTAATGTGAATGGCCATGGCTTTTACATGTTTCCATAACACAAGATTTCATCTTTCCCATCATGCATTTGGTTTTCAAAGTTCATTTACATAAGCTATGATATTGGTGAAAAGATTCTTTCATTTATGTTACTTAATGTTTGTATGTCATATTTGAACTGAATCCGCCCCAGCATGCACTGCAACAACATACATGCGCAGTGGTACATGCAAGTCCCCTTCCCCTGTCCCCCCTAATGGTAAAGCCCCCCCCCCCCCCCCCCACCATGCCCCACAATGATGGCGGACCACCCACCACCCACCACCCACCCACATCGTAACCCATTCTTGCTCCTCCACTCCACTCTTCCCAACCTATAATTTAAGTCAAACGCGCGCCTTTTAAAATCATCAATTTCCAATAAATCATGTTAACACCTCGCTATCCATCTTTGCCGCTAGGGGAAGTCCTCGAGTGCGTTGACCTTCACCTTGCTGTTTATAGCAGACGATGAGATTACCGTGGTTGCCCGTTGTTGAGCCCTTATCTTGGTGTGGCTTTGGTATCCAGGTATTATCTCCAGCAAAATATGGGGTTAGCTTGACCTTTTTGGATCATTGATCAACTTTTGTCGCAGTTTCTCAACGGTTTCCAACATTTTTGTGCGCATTCGGACGTGAAAACAACAGTGTAGTCTAGCCTAGGCTCACAGCCTTTACGATAAGATAGAAATGGTATATCAGTGATTCAATTCAATTCAAGACATTTTTTATTTGCATAGATGATGACTACAAAATTTTGAAAAAGGAAGGCCCACTTTTGAAACCTAGGTTCCAAGTCTTCCAGTGGGTTCCTGTAGTGTTTGGTATATCTACTGCGCTAAATTAATGGCTTTCCGCCCCTGGAGTAGTGAGAACTGGAAGGACTCTCTCAACTCCATGAGTACATGAATCACATCACCATGTCGAGCCAGTAATTTCATAGAAAATGTACAGTCAGGTCCAGAAGGCCACATTCCTCGATTCCACATCCAGTCTTGTCCTGATGTAACCTGATGTTGATGATTCATGAATAAAAAAGATTAGAGTTAAACATATTTTGGGTTCTAACATTACCTTTCAATTCCAATATGAAATAATTTCTCATTTTTTGTCGATTTCTTTGGAAAATCATATACAAAAGACATGAATCTTTTCTCCGTATGTTCCGGATAATGCTACAAAGTTGTTTCAAATAAGAACATACCTTATTCCTATCAACCTATTTTCTCAGTTTGTTTGCGCCCATGTACACGTACGCCCCCAATTGGGCTCCCCTGTCCCGATCTTGTTATCTTGGGGGCCGAGTGTGCCCGTCCTTAAGTTAATAAGGGCGGAGATGGCTGTCAGTGCGATTGACACTAGGCCTGTGAAGCCTAAGGGTTTAAGGCCCTTTCTGGCCCTAATGAGGGCATTACGTTAGGACAGCGTCTGACAAGGACCTTGCGATGACCTTACTTGACCCATATATCTGTCTGTTAGTTTGCCTACCTTACCACCATTTTTTGGACAACATTTTTATTCAGGTTAAAAGACAGTTACAATCTCACAAAAATATTATTTGTACTATGATTTCCGCCATGCCCTGACTTAGTTAATCAATTCTTAAATAGCAGAGAAGATTCTATTCATATTCAGCCAGATTAAATGTAATTATTTAATCTTACAACAAAATTAGAGAAATTTTAAAGAAAAGTTTTAAATAAATGATGAGAATGATGAATGAAGATTCATGTCTAATAATAATTACAAGGTCTATTTAAGCGAGAGTCATTGATATAATGGATCCTGTGTTTCACAGTTAGCATATGACTAATACCATTCCAACGGATAATATTTTTAAAATAATATTATTATATAAAAGGGAACAGGGTTGAAGAAAATACAAAATACAGTCTGGAAGTTTGGTACATAGATTCATGAGACTAACAGTGCTGAATAAATACTGACCAAGGGTTCTCTGATTTTTTTTTTGTTGAAAAATATCACTTTTTACAACTTGTCACTCATTTTCTGTAACGCATCACATGATTTGGGCTCTTGTGATGGTCTTGTCCAGACTTCTCCAACCCTAACCACTCCACCAAGAATATGGGTGAAATCGCCAGAAAATGTACAATTCACCTTCACCAACCCTCGCAAATAACTCAAATTTCAGACGAAAATGAAGTTCAAAATACAGTTCAACCTAACCAAACCAATTGTTAGAATCAATGCAATGCCAAATATACTCGAATTTACCTAGTATTGACAAAATTTCAGCCTCATTACACATAATTTACTGAATGTGTAGATCTGCCAATTGTACATTTTCTGACAATCTGACCCACATACTGGTCCAATTATATTGTCGTTGGTCACTCAAGGGCTACTGCAGTAATAATGAGGTAAAACTACTTGGTAATAATGAACTTTTTACCAAGTAATTCTACCTCAGACACGCCCAGATGAAAGTCCAACCCTTAAACCTATACCACTACAGCGCCTAAAGCAAAGACATGCAATAGTCTAAGCTGGTCTCCCATACCTAATGAAATAAGGTTCATTACTGGGTTGGTGAGACAGCTGGGTTCCTGAGTAGTATACTTTTGCTGGAAACCAGTATGGAGAATGTGAGTGGGTTGATTAAGTATAAGGAAAGGCTTTAGATGAGCAGGATATGCCTGAAGCCTGGGTTTAACGAGCAGATCTGTGTTATTAGAGTTACTCGTTCAATGGAATCCAAAATAGGCCAAAATAAAAATAGGTTTGTTTGCGATTTATATAGCTGGAAACTGGGTATATATAGCTGGAAACTGGGTAGGTAGGGGATTCTAGACTAATCATGGTAAACATTACAGTCAGGTCCAGACGGCCACAAGTTTAAGGCTAAACGTGTTAATGACCCCTAAAAGTTAGGGGTCCAAAACTGCCTTCTGAACCTGACTGCATTCGGAAATCTATTATATAAGTACTTCAGCAAAAGACAGTCTAAGCTCACAGCATCTCAGATCTCAGATAAGAGTTGTGTGTCAGTGATAGGACGCCTACTGCGCTAATGGCTTTCCTGCCCCAGGAATAGGTGTTTTAATGGTATTTTGCTGTTCAGAGCTTTCCCTCAGTTTGGAGGGACACTCAAATCTGAGCCTAGACTGGAGAGGCTTTCCCTCAGTTTGGAGGGACTCTCAACTCTGAGCCTAGACTGGAGAGGCTCTCCCTCAGTTTGGAGGGACCCTCAACTCCTCTGGGCCTAGACTGAATTGGCGGATGAGCACCATTAGTGGTACTTGTGTATAATGCTACAGTTGTGGGTTTGACACCTCGGTCATTAGTGCGCCTACTGTCACTTCTAAAGAGTGCAGCCTGCTGTCACTTACCTGTCAGCTTGCTGTCAACTACCGCTGTCACTTCACCTCTACCTCTACCACTTTAGCTTAGCTTGACTTGACCTACCTACAGTATATTAGTCCATTTGGCCTGGTACCACCTAATGTCCTTGCTGTCAGCTGCCTCTCTCACTGTCACATCCCTCCCTTGACAGCAAGGATTACTACAAGACATAAAATACAAGACTACAAGACTAAAATAAATAGTATAAATACAGTATCGATATGTAACAATGTCAGGGTATGTCTAATTTATATAGAGGATTATACTTTATTCTTACAGTGGTCCTGGGTAAGACCATAAAGTGCCTTTCTGTCTCTTTTCTCTGGGTCTCTCTCCCTACTTCTCTATCTCTATTTCCTGGGTATGATCTCTCCCTCTCAGCTCTCCCGCCCTTGATATAACCATATTAAATGTGTTGATAAGGGCGTAAAGCAACCAATCTCACTCACTCACTCCCTCTCAGCTCTCCCGCCCTTGATATAACCATATTAAATGTGTTGATAAGGGCGTAAAGCAACCAATCTCACTCACTCCCTCCCTCTCAGCTCTCCCGCCCTTGATATAACCATATTAAATGTGTTGATAAGGGCGTAAAGCAACCAATCTCACTCACTCCCTCTCAGCTCTTCCGCCCTTGATATAACCATATTAAATGTGTTGATAAGGGCGTAAAGCAACCAATCTCACTCACTCCCTCTCAGCTCTTCCGCCCTTGATATAACCATATTAAATGTGTTGATAAGGGCGTAAAGCAACCAATCTCACTCCCTGCCTCCCTCCCAGCTCTTCCGCCCTTGATATAACCATATTAAATGTGTTGATAAGGGCGTAAATCAACCAATCTCACTCCCTGCCTTCCTCTCAGCTCTCCCGCCCTTGATATAACCATATTAAAGTGTTGATAAGGGCGTAAAGCAACCAATCTCACTCCCTGCTTCCCTCTCAGCTCTCCCACCCTTGATATAACCATATTAAAGTGTTGATAGTAAAGCAACCAATCTCACTCACTCCCTCTCAGCTCTCCTGCCCTTGATATAACCATATTAAAGTGTTGATTAGGGCGTAAATCAACCAATCTCACTCCCTGCCTCCCTCTCAGCTCTCCCACCCTTGATATAACCATATTAAAGTGTTGATAAGGGGCTCACTCACTCATACACCGACTGTATGAACGAGTTTAAAATGTTTGTATACTCAACATTGCCTGTATTAAAGCCTTTGTTACTACTGTGGTGGGAGTACAGTACTACATGTGAAACACTGCGCCTGTACTATCCTTATCCCCCGTGTATAAATACCCATGCCCTGGGTTGTCTCTCTACCTCATCCATCACCACATATATGGGTCAAGTTGCCAGAAAATGTACAATTGGCAGCTCTACACATTTAGGAAATTCTGCTAATTTTGGTTGAAAAATGATGAATACCGGGTATATCGGAGTATATTTGGTATCACATTGATTTAAAGTATCAGTTCTGTTATGTTAAACTGCATTCTGAAGCTCATTTTTGTCTTAAATGTGGGCTATTTGAGAAGATTGGTGAATGCGAATTGGTGTTTCCGAAAATCTGACCCACATGGCTGAAGTTGCCAGAAAATGTACAATTCACCTTCACCAATCGTCTCAAATAGCCCACATTTAAGACAGAAATGAGTTTCAAAATGCAGATCAACATAACTAATCAGATTGTTTGAATAAACCCAATTAAATACCCGCCAGTTTTACACTTCAATTTCATATTATATAATCATTTTTCAGTCCAATTTAGCAGAATTAACTATAATCTAAGAGCTGGCCATTGTACATTTCCTGACAGGCTGACCCAAGGGCTTTGTACACATTACCAAAAGCCCTGGAGGCCCCACTCTATACTATGTACAGAAGGGCACTGGAAAGGTCATTCCAATTTCACTCTATATATGGGTCAGATTTTCAGAAAATGTACAATTGGCAGTTGTATACATGTTGTAAATTCTGCTAAATTAGGCTGAAAGAAAAATCACAAATACTTGGTACATCTGAGTATATAAGAAAGAATGATTCTTTCTTATATTTCTTGCCTTTACACTTGTTTATAGGTATGAGCATATGGCCATCTACCTATGGCCTCTCAGCTTGAACATATCTTGTCATATTTCCCTTCACCAATTCTTCCAAATAACACAAATTTATAAGAAAAAAAATGAGGTTCAAAGTACAGTTCAACATATTGAAGAAAGAATTGTAACAAATTCATAAGGAAGCATTGTGATCTAGGATTACGTGATATATAAATTTTTACTATCGTTAAATTCATGAACATATTCAGACTGCACAACCCAAGACGGCAAGATATGGTAAATATTTTTCTTTTTTAATTTTTAAACAATTGGTGAAGGCTAATTGTACATTTGCAGGCAACTAGAGCCACAAGGCTGCAGGTGCTGGTGGGTTGTGCCAGTAGTAGTGGAGAGGTTGCCATGGCTCCCGCCTATAGTCTGTCTAAAAAGTAGTTGAAACGTGATTCCTTAGTTCCTTTAAGGGGAGGGAAAAGTGGGAGATTTTGTATTTCTATTTAGGACAAAACTTGTCAACCCTTTGCCCAGGGAGTCGCCCATTGCAATCAACCATGGAGTAACAGGGCCAATATAATCAGCTCTTCCTTCCATCTAAGCAACCCAACAGCTGCTGTACATGGAGCAGAGGCAGTGCAAAACAATACAGCTGGATATTTGGCCATGGTCGGTCGCAAACGTCGATTCAGGGAGCAAAGGTTTGAAGTCAACACTTTTCCCTCCCCTTAAAGGGACTAAGGAATCACGTGTCAACTACTTTTTAGACAGACTATTTATACACCAACTACATACAGCATTCATACCCAAGCTTTTTACTACAGTGTAATGTAGGTGAGCAGCAGAACGCTAGAGCTGCTCATCACCCAAGTACAGGAACTAGTGCTTATGGATGAAATCGCCAAAAAATGTACAATTCATCTTCACCAATCTTCTCAAATAACCCGAATTTAAGACAAAAATCAGGTTGAAAATTCAGTTCAACATAACCAAACTTGTTTGAATCAAGGCAATATATCAATATACACAGATATACCTAGTATTGACCAAATTGCAGCCTAATTTAGCAGAATTTACTAAATGCGAAGATCTCCCAATTGTACATTTTCTGAAAACCTGACCCTTATACTCCTTTGTTTAGTGCTCATCCACGGGTTGTTCCCTCAGAAGATACAGTAACTCACAGCCACAATCTGATGCTGCTGTTTTTTCTTTAGTGTCAATAGGAGCCTTTATCTCTTAGAGTGGTGAGTCAGGTATGACAACATATATCCCTATAGCCACTGTCCCATACCATGCATAATAGCACATTAAATGCCTATAGCAGGACAAATGCTTGCTTACTATGGGCCACTGCAACAGTAAGCAAGCATTTTGTCACATATCTATACCCATAGCAACATACCTATACACATAGCAACATAGTCACACCTAATACCCATGGCAACATACCTATACACATAGCAACATAGTCACACCTAATACCCATAGCAACATACCTATACACATAGCAACATAGTCACACCTAATACCCATGGCAACATACCTATACCTTTTTCCTATTTCTTTTTTTGGGTATCCTATATTTTTTAGTATGTGTCGGTTAGAACAGAATTTCATTTTTTTTTAAAGGTTTTGAAAATCATTACTTGCTGAATTTAGAAACAAAGTAATACCCCATATCTTAATGTCCATACACCAATACATAGTGCCCCAATCCCAATATTAAATCCCCTATACTAAATGCCCCTACCTACCCAAATGCAAATGGGTCAGATTTTCAGAAAATGTACAATTGGCAGCTCTACACATTTAGGAAATTCTCCTATATTAGGCTGAACAATGGTGAATACCGGGTATCTCTGAGTATATTTGGTATCATATTGATTTAAAGTATCAGTTCTGTTATGTTAAACTGCATTTTGAAGCTCATTTTTGTCTTAAATGTGGGTTATTTGAGAGGATTTGTGAAGGTGAATGCCCCAAACCCCATCGCCACAGCTCCTCCTGTAAAGAGTGAATGTATCCAATGACAACCGCACCACCACCACCACCACCACCACCACCACCACCACCAAACCCTATTTTTCCTTGGCTTGCTAAATAAACAGGTTTCCTCTCCTCACGGTTCCTATTTAATGTTTGTCTTTAATTCCCTCGACTCTGTTTGTTCCAATTAATAGAGTTACATGTCACAGTGGGGTGGAGTTACATGGTGGGGGGGGGGGGGGGGAGGAGAGGTAAGGGTTGATGTGGCGGGGGAAAGGGTTGGAAGGGATTAGTGCATTAAAGAAGGAGTTCTGGACACTTTCTCCCTGAAGTATAGTGTAATAGTGTAGATTTCCAGCATTTGAGAAAGGGTTTTGGAGTAGAGAAATGTTTAAAAGGAGTTCAAAGTACCTAAATCAGAAAGCATGATGTAGGTCAATTATAAGAGGTGGAGAAGAGATGGTTCGAGGTGGTTAGAGGATTAGCAATTCGTTTTTTGGGACGGGGGTTGTTAGGCAGATTCTAGAAAAATAAGAGAAAAGACTGACAGGAAAGGTTAATACAGAATCGGAATTTGGGTTGGTGGTAGACTGACAGATCAGGTGAAAATGGGATGCCAGTGATTGAACGCCTACTGCGCTAATGACTTTCCTGGCCCTGGAGTATAGTCAGGTCCAGACGGCCACATTCCTCGATTCCGAATTGCGGTTTGGGGCGAGAGGCTTTCCCTCAGTTCGGAGGGACTTCCTTAACTGTGAGCCTAGCCTGAATAATGTCTCTGATGCATTTTAGCCTTTGACAAATCTGCTGTTCCGATGTCCTCCCCACCTCCCCACCACTGCCCATGACCTCCCCCGGTGTAACGTTGATCCTGTTAAATTACCATTTTGAATGGAAGCACGCAATGGCCGCTGAAAAGATTAATAGCTCTTAGCGATGGCACTTGTATCCTTTTAAAAGCCATTGTCGATGCGACGTGCTGGCGATCCGCTGGCGATATGCTTGCGGTGATGATGAGCGATCGGATCTGTGTCAATCCGAGGGTCGTAAGCGCGGACGTGGGGACGTAACCTCCCGCGTAAGCGCGTAACCTCCTACGTGCGCCTTATCGCTGCTACATTTCAGTGACGTCATTAGTGACGGGGCGAGGGTCACATGACGTATGGATAGCGTCTTTGGTGAATTTTAGAGACGCGCAGATAAAACTTTAGCGGACTGAAGTCAATTCACATATTTGCTGATACTGAACATATTTACTGATACTGAAAATACATCATTTCAATTGGCGCCATGGTAAATAAAACACTAACCCAAATAGAAGACACAATTAAGGTTCTAAATGCATTCAACGTACCTAAAGCCGTTTAAATAAACGCATAAACCTAATATACACACAAAATATGCCTCATTGAGTAGAATTTACTACATGTGTGGAGCTGTCGATTGTACAAATAACATCGTTTCTGACACTTTAATCTCTATATATTGATGTTATTTGAAATCTTTTATCCAAAAGAAATGAAATTTCAAACAATCCTGCGAGTCTTATCAAGAAAAGAATCAAGTGAAACTGAGATCAGATAAGAATGGTATTTCAGTGATTGGACGCCTACTGCGCTCATGGCTTTCTCGGCACTGGAGTATCCGTCCTAATGGAACACTATACTAGCATTTTGCGGTTTGATGCGAGACGCTTTCCCTCACAGTCAGGTCCAGACGGCCACATTCCTCGATTCCACATCCAGCGACCACAAGGCTAAGACTAAGGCTAAAAGTGTTAATGACCCCTAAAACTTAGGGGTCCAAAACTGCCTTCTGAACCTGACTGCTCAGTTTAGAGGGACTCTCAAATCTGAGCTTAGCGGTAAAATTATTTAGGGTGGGACCTGATGTCATTTGTGTGAGGGAACTGCTTTTAGCCACTGCACCTCAGGGAAATAACTGCATTAACACATTGAGTGTAAATCTCTTTAAGCTAAAGGGGGAGGGGGAGGGGGAGGGGGGAGGGGGTGGGGGGGAGGGAGGGGGGATTGGAAAGATACTCGGTGGAGATCCAGATAAATAGAACTAAATACTTGAGCGGGCAAGACAGAAGATTAATTAAAACAAAAACTGTCTTCTGTCACTTTCTATCCCTGACACTGAGAAGCCAGAATTACCAAACATTTCCTTGATTACATTTTTTTTCATCCGAGCAAATTTCCCCCCTTGAATCGACAATCAGCTTTTGTAACCAATCTTATTATTTTACATTGTTTTACTGTATTAATTTAAATCAAATTTACTCTATTTTATTAGGATATAATTTTGGTTCATAACCTTGTGAATTACCATTCCTTCCCTTGATGCTTTGGTTCTGTGAAAGCTCCTTTTCTCTGAGTTGCAGATCTGTTAAAGTCAATTATCTTTTTAGTTTTTTTTCTCTCCCAATTTATAAGGATAAGGGTCCATAGGCATTAGGCGTGTCAATCAAATAAGTCCAGGCACTTTCTTCTCTCTAATTTGTTCCTGGTTTTTCAGGCCCTTCTTGCCCGTCCTTGTCCCGTTCTCTCCCACTCCTCAGTCCATCTTGTCCATAGTGAGGGAAAAAAGCCATTTTTCTTACCGCCACACACCGGGGTACCCATAATTCCCGGCTCCTATGTAAATGAACACCACAAGTAACCGTCGCGCGCAGACCGGAACGACATGCTATGAATTATGGGATGTGTTCCGGGTGTGCTTCCGGGCGCCAGAACGAGGTAGGACGTCCGTCCAGGCAAATATGTGGAATATGGAGAAGTTGGGGGTCAGTCGGGGTTGGGGGTTAGTAGGCAGAAGGGGATTTTGTTTCATAGTTGCTATTGCTTCTTTTGATTTAATTCTAAAGATAATTTCCCTATAATTTTCCAGATTATGGAAATATTCCACGAGTGCCTGGAATCAACATCGTGTTAACAAATGTATGCAATTTCAGTCAAAATTGTAATGAAAAATTTGATTATTTTTTTACTTAAATTAAATCGTGTGAATAAGCAGGTGCTAGTAGCCTATCCTTATTACGTCCTCTCCCCCCCCCCCCCCGCCCCCCACATGGACCCGTCCACAGACAGAGCGAGGCGCTCGCCGACCACGTGGTCGATCACGTGGGTCCTGCATATCTGCTGCAGAGGGGGTCATCCAGTGCGTGTAAGAGCCTGGAGGGGAGGGTGGAGGAGGAGGTAAACATCCGAGAAGATCTAATATTTGTAGGGAACCGTAGTGAAACAGACTCGTTGACCCTCAGTCTAGGCCCAGAGATGGGACAGTCCCTTCAAACAGAGGGAAGGCCTCTCCAGTCTAGGCCCAAAGATGAGACAGTCCCTTCAAACGGAGGGACGGCCCTTTCAGTCTAGGCCCAAAGATGAGACAGTCCCTTCAAACGGAGGGAAGGCCCTTTCAGTCTAGGCCCAAAGATGAGACAGTCCCTTCAAACGGAGGGAAGGCCCTTTCAGGCTAGGCCCAAAGATGAGACAGTCCCTTCAAACGGAGGGAAGGCCCTTTCAGGCTAGGCCCAAAGATGAGACAGTCCCTTCAAATGGAGGGAAGGCCCTTTCAGTCTAGGCCCAAAGATGAGACAGTCCCTTCAAACGGAGGAAGGCCCTTTCAGTCTAGGCCTAAAGATGAGACAGTCCCTTCAAACGGAGGGAAGGCCCTTTCAGTCGAGGCCCAAAAATGAGACAAGTCCCTTCAAATGGAGGGAAGGCCTCTCGCCTCAAACCGCAAAATGCCATTTTAATTCCATGAAGACCGCAAAAATTGTTTTATTCGCAGTTATTTTTTTAATACAAACAGTTCAACCCATTGTATTTTAATTTGCATTGTTGTTTAAACCCTTAATAAACGCAATGTGAACTCCCACTTACTTTTATCGTCCTCCAAAAGCATAACACTTTCTAACTTCTCTTTCCCATACATTGAGGGATGAAAATTGAATCTAACAGACATGATGAAGTGAAGATATACTTTAATTATGTCGATCCATGACCTAGCAAGCACTGCAATATGTACATTCACATCCATGACCTAGCAAGCACTGCAATATGTCCATTCACATCCATAACCTAGCAAGCACTGCAATATGTCCATTCACATCCATGACCTAGCAAGCACTGCAATATGTACATTCACATCCATAACCTAGCAACCACTGCAATATGTCCATTCACGTCCATAACCTAGCAAGCACTGCAATATGTCCATTCACATCCATAACCTAGCAAGCACTGCAATATGTTCATTCACATCCATGACCTAGCAAGCACTGCAATATGTACATTCACATCCATAACCTAGCAACCACTGCAATATGTTCATTCACATCAACGAGACTGAATTCAGTCTCGTTGTTCACATGTATTGGGACTAATACATTTTCCTTTCTTTATTTGTAGGTGAGTTTCCTGGTTTTGTTTTCTGTAGCGCAGCGTACATGAAAGGTACTCTAAGGTGGTAAGTGTGTATTTGCGAATATGTGATATTATTACCTCAGGTGAGTTGTTGGACTTGTGGAACGAAGGTGAGATAGAGCTACTCACAGATTGACCCAATAAACATCGGGGCAGAGTGTGAGATAAGGACAGAAGTGTGGGGACGGGGAGACAGGAGATAGGGGGGGGGTGGGAGAAAGAGACAGAGATGGGGGAGAGGTGGACAGATATAAGGGGGGGGGGGAGAAAGAGATAGACAGAGTGAGACAGAGATTTGGGAGATGTGGACTGATAGAAACGGGAGAAAGAGAGAGAGGGAGAGCGCGAGGAGGAGGGGGAAAGAGAGAGAGAGAGGAGGAGGGGGAAAGAGAGAGAGAGGAGGAGGGGGGAAAGAAAGAGAGAGAGCGAGGAGGAGAGGGAAAGAGAGTGCTAGGAGGAGGAGGGGGAAAGAAAGAGAGAGAGCGAGGAGGAGAGGGAAAGAAAGAGAGAGAGCGAGGAGGAGAGGGAAAGAGAGTGCTAGGAGGAGGAGGAGGAGGGGGAAAGAAAGAGAGAGCTAGGAGGAGGGGGAAAGAAAGAGAGAGAGGAGGAGGGGGAAAGAAAGAGAGAGAGCGAGGAGGAGAGGGAAAGAAAGAGGGAGAGGAGTAATAGTTTCAGTGAGAGGCTTCAGTAATGTATACAATATGTTATATACATAATTATGGATCATTTTGGATCACTAATTAATTTAATTAAACTTAATCAATCATGGCCTGTGTATAGGTGACAAAAACCAGCACTTATCACTCACTGCGGCCTACAGTAGTGTTTCCCTCACACTTTTTGCCCATTAAACGAAGCCATGAATGTGGGAGGAACATGTATGGGGCAGATCTTCAGAAAATGTACAATTCATCTTCACCAATCTTCTCAAATAACCAGCATATCAGACAAAAATAAAGTTCAAAACACAACAGATTGCTAGAATCAATGCAATGCCGAATATGCTCGAATTTACCTCAGTATTGACCAAATTGCAGCTTAATTTTAGAAAAATTTACTAAAAGTGTAGAGCTGCCAACTGTACATTTTCTGATAATCTGACGCGTATAATGAAGACGTGAGGGGGAGGTGGGCGGGGGGGGGCGAGGGATCGCCATTAACCCAGTTCCCTAAGGTACTTGTTAAGTATAGGTCTGCATGCTATAGTAGTCACCTTTGAATCGATTTCTTTTTTTAGTTATAAACCTGCCTTCTCTGCTATTACGACCATGGAAATCTGACCCCATTTTATTACTCTTATGTGAAGCGTTTTAGGAAAATGAGTCATAAGTCGCAAAATATCATTTTTTAGATAGTATCATATTTGAAAAGATGAGATCAAGCCGATTCCAATGATAGTAAACACTAGGACACCTTATAAGTATTTCTATATTTTAAGTGTGATATTTTCATTTTTGAAAAAAAAAGTTTGCAATATTTCTGGATTGGTAATTACCAGTAAAGTAACTAAATATACTTTAAATCTGGGTAATTTGGGTCGGTTTTGTGAAAGCGAATCATAACTTTACTCTGTTAAGTTGTCATCAACTGATTGGGAACATACTGTAGAGTTGCCATCAACTTATTGGGCACATACTGTAGACGGAGTGGGGCGGGGCAGGGACGAGTGGGATGCACCATCGACGTCATGTTTCTATAGTTGCTCGTGACGTCATAGCGTCGTTGTCATGACATCCACAGGATCACGTGCCGCTTATCCACCAATGGGGGACAAGGAGATTTTACTTTCTGATTACCTTCGTTTATCTCCGGTAATCTCCGGCCTTCTTCGGCCCAAGTGAAGGACTATTCACTCAATGCATTGCAATGTGACTTCATAATCTTTACAATTGAGATATGCATTGTCAGATGGAACAAATGTATCATTAACTTCATCGCAGTGTCGTGTGTACTGGGACACACACAAGGGCTCCCAGGCTCCATGAAAAAGAGAATATTTGCTGTTTTAAAAAGAAATCAAGATTAGCCCGATTTAAATATACATTTTTCTGTTGTCCTTGCAATTCCAAAGCCAGTGACTTCTGAATACCTCTCCTCCTACCTCAACAATATGGAGTTGGGTGTTAGGAGAGACGGAGACAAAAACGTAGGCAGCGGGGTACATACAGGGAGAGAGGAAAATTCAGTGTAGACAGAATGGTAGAGACGGTCCAGGTCCAAAACCTGACCTACAACTAGGCGGTCTAATAGGAATATAATGACATTTTGCAGTCTTAATGGGTTTGAGGCGGGATGTTTCCCTTCGTTTGAAGGGACACTCTCCATGTTGGGCCTAGACTGGAGATGGTCCTGGGTAAGACCTTAAAGTGCCTGGTCCTGGGTAAGACCTTAAAGGGCCTCTCTGTCTCTCTCTCCCTTCTTCTCTATCTCTATTTCCTGGGTATGATCATAAACTGCCTCCCTCTCAACTCTCCCGCCCTTGATATAACACTTCAAACTGTTGATAAGGGCGTAAAGCAACCAATCTCACTCACTCCCTCTCAACTCTCCCGCCCTTGATATAACACTTCAAACTGTTGATAAGGGCGTAAAGCAACCAATCTCACTCACTCCCTCTCAGCTCTCCCGCCCTTGATATAACACTTCAAACTGTTGATAAGGGCGTAAAGCAACCAATCTCACTCACTCCCTCTCAGCTCTCCCGCCCTTGATATAACCATATTAAAAGTGTTGATAAGGGCGTAAAGCAACCAATCTCACTCACTCACTCCTAGACTGGAGAGACTTTTAAGGCAAGACTATAGGACTAGAGGCGGCCATATTGATTCTAGCATGTCACCCGCCACACGTCCCCTCACCACAATGGCCGGCTTGAATTCAAAAATTAAAAAAAAAATG
>OW804099.1:1155026-1165026 GCA_942159475.1 Sthenelais limicola | reverse complement strand
CTCCCCACTCTCTCCCACTCTTCTCTCTCCACTCTATCTTCCTCTTCTCTCATCACCATTCACCTACATTCACCTACACCTATTTTTATACCTATGTTTTTGTATGTGTATGTGCCTCATTGCTCCTTCTCCAGCGTACGTACCGGTATGTCAACATCTCCACCTCCTCCTCCTCCTCCTCCACCGCCTGCAACCCTAAAACCCAAGGCAGCACCATCAGCATTATAACGCTGAGTACTAGTACTATACTAGCGCTGTGCCGGCCTCTCCACCACTAACACTAGAACTACAGTCCGCATCATAATACTTGATATTACCTATAGTCCGCATCATACAACTTGATGTTACCTTAAGTTCAACTCTAGTGCTAAAATGTGCGTTGGGGTTTCACCGTGGGTCTTTATTACATGAGAACATGTGGGTATTTATTATGGCAATTGTTATTTCTAAATGAAACCTACACAGATTCTCTTCTTCTAGTAACATGTGGGAATGTATTGTCATGTCATTTGGGTTTTCCCCTATCCCCCTGTTGGACACAGATCCCTGATTAGTTTGACATAACTCTGGGTTCAATGATATATTAATAACTGATGTTATTTAACAATTGAGTATAGGGGCACCGCAGTATGTGTTGTGTCATTAGCCACGTTAGGCCTTGTTTCTACCTACTCCCCTAGTTTATCATATCGCTGATCATGAGAGTACTCGAGCTTGCAGAGAAGCTCTCCTGCCTCTCTTCTCTATTAAATTTTTCGTTTTTTTCTCCAATTCCCTCCCCAAATTTCATATATTTTCACTATATCTTTCTTTCTCTATTTCGTATATTTTCACTATCTCCCTGATGGCGTGATTTTTTTTCTCTCTCCCTCCCTCTCTCTCCCTATTTCTTTCGCTTTCTCTTTTTCTATCCATCCCTCTCACTCTCTATCCCTCTATCCCCCCCCCCCTCTCTCTCTCTCTCTCTGCATGTGCTGTCTGTCTCATACACCCCTCTCTCCCCACTCTTCCCTTCTCTCCCCTCTCTCCTCTCCAGTACATTTGGATATGAATACATATTTCTTCCCTTCTTCCATCTCTCCTCCTCACCCCACCTCTCTATAGGAGGCAAACCCAACTCCCCCAAGGTTCAAAGCCAAGCGTGTCTCTGACTGTCGTCGCCAGGCGGCAGTCTCTAGTCCCCTCTATTATCGCCCAGCTCCTCCACCATTGCTGCTGCTCCAGTCAATACTTCTTCCATTAATCAAATCTTTATCAAGATTAAAATTTTCTCTCACACACATTTGCGCGTGTGATATGGTGACCTTATTCCTTGGCTCCTCTAGGCTTGTGAAGAGACGCCGTTTCAGACTCTTTATAACATGGAGTTCAGTCTAGGCTCAGAGCTGAGAGAGTCCCTCCAAACTGAGGGAAAGCCTCCCCCTCCAAACCGCAAAATGAAATTAGAATCCTGTTAGGACGCCCATTACTCCAGGGCCAGGAAAGCCATTTGCACAGTAGGCGTCCCACATCACTGACATACTATTGTTACACCTAGTCACTCTAGGCCCAAACCCTCAGATCAGATAAGAATAGTATGTCAGCCTACTTCGCTAATCGGTTTCTTGGTCGTTTTAATGGGAATATAATGACATTTTGCGGTCTCAATGGAATTATAATGGCACTTTGCGGTTTGAGGCAAGAGGCTTTCCCTTCGTTTGAAGGGACTCTCTCAACTTTGGGCCTAAACTGTAGTTATGGTCTACGTATAACACTATTTTGATCTCATCTGAGAGGCTCTGCTGAGCCTAGGCTGATTAACCGTTGTGTTTGGAATATACAAAGTTGATGAATAATTAAATGCTAAACAGTTTAGGCTTTAAATAGTAAATACTGGGTATTTGAAATAACAAAAATCTGTTTGGTTCTGTTGAACTGTTCTTTGAAGCTCATACATTCGTCTTAATTAAATTCGGGTTATTTGTCAAGTTGTACATCTTCGGCTAATCGGCTCTGAGCCCAGACTGTATATGGGATGAAGCCGTGTTCAAAGGGACCCGATGTCTTTGGTCCTCCTTGTCCTTCTGATCTCCCTCCCCCCCCCCCCCTCCCTCCCTCCCCAGTCATCTATACCTGCAGGGAATAATGCAAGACGCCTACTGCATGCTGGGATTGCTTGTCTCTCCCCTCAAGTGCCCCCTAGTGACACGTCCTAGCAACACGTCGTGCACTTAAGGGCCCTTACCACTACGCCGGCCTACATCAATCTCCACAATGTGTCCGAGTGGGAAGTGGGGCTATGACAATGACCTTACATGACCTTACATGTTCTTGTTGTGTGTTATACCTGTTGTTGTTATCAGCCCAGACGTAATCAATAGAGGAGGCGTATGAGACACTTGACAATAGGGCAGTTGTATGTCCGCCATCTTGAATCTTAAATTCGCATGGAATTATGGGAGTTGTATGTCAGTGTAAAAATCTATAGAAAATATGTCATGGTGTGCTCTATAGATCTGATGTCAATATCCATGTGTAATACATGTGGGTCAGATTTTCAGAAAATGTACAGTTCACCTTTACCAATCCTTTCAAATAACCTCTATGAGCTAAAAAGAGCTTCAAAACATAGTTTAACACAGCAAAATAGATAGCCTACTTTAAATCAACACGATACCAAATATACCCAGATATACTCAGTATTCATCATTTTTCAGCCTAATTTAGCAGAATTTCCTAAATGGGTAGAGCTGCCAATTGTACATTTTCTGAAAATCTGACCCACATACATGCCCAGCACTGGCCCTGCAGGTACAACAGGAGGCTTATACCTGCAGTAGTGTGGGTTGTTGGGCGGGTGCCAGGCTACTGGAGGAGGTTGCTCCAGCCCCTATACCAGGTTGACTGGGCTAGCAGTACCTGGTAGAGTAGACAAGCTGGAGGTATACGGGTTAAGTTTTTCATAAAATGTACAATTCGCCTTCACCAATTCTCTCAAATAACCCAAATTTCAGATGAAAATAAAGTTAAAAATACAGTTCAATCTAACCAAACAGATTGCTAGAATCAATGCAATGCCGAATATACTCGAATTTACCTAGTGTTGACCAAATTGCAGCCTAATTTAGCAGAATTTACTAAATGTGTACAACTGCTAATTGTACATTTTCTGAATATCTGACCCGTACCAGTCTGATTCATGAATAGCCATGGTCCATTATTTCCTCTCTGATAGGTTACACAAGTTATGACAGGTATAATAATAATGATAGTAATAATAATTCATCAAAAGTGACAAGATTCTTTAAATAAATGTGTCAGGATGAATATTGTTGACTATAGGTTCATTAAGGTTAACATATTAATTACCTTTATAGTCAAAGTGATCCTTACACAAGTGGATATATGGGATAAGTAACAATATGTAGGTAAAGAAATGGTTGAACAGAAACCTTAGAAAAAGCAAAAATACTGCTTCTGCTCCCTCCCCCACTTCGCTTCCTCCTACCCCCGTCTCTTCTGTTCCTCTTCCTTCTCCTTCTCCTTCTCCTCCCTCTTCCGCCTCCTCCCCTATGATCTTTCTCCCTCCTCTCCTCTTCCTCCTCCTCCCCTATCCTTCTCCTGTCCTTTTCCTTCTCCTTCTCACTCTCCTTCTCCCTCTCCTCTCCGCTCCTCTTCCTCCTCATCTCCTCTCCTCTCCTCTCCTCTCCTCCTTCTCCTCCTCTTCCTCTCCTCCTCCTCCTCTCCTCTCCTCACCTCTCCTCTCCTCTCCTCTCCTCTCCTCTCCTCTTCCACCTCTCCTCCTCCTCCTCCTCCTCCTCCTCCTCCTCCTCCCCATCTTTCCCCTGCGTTTATACTACTATAGTACCCTGCGTTTATACTACTATAGTACAGATGCACGGGGCCGCCACTAAAACCCCAGTTTCCCCTGTCTGCGCTAAACCCACATATAAACGGTTTATTATACAGTAGGGGCCGGTGGCGCCCGTACTCCAGCAGGTACCGTGTAGTTCTAGCCGCCCCCCGTGAAAGGCTTGTCTTTGGGCTCTTGTTGTTGGGCCTAAAGCACCTACGGGCCGGGACGGCTGGAGGAGGGAGGCGTAGGTGGTATACCTACTGGAGGAGACCCTGGAGGAGGGGTCTAGGCTGTGGTTATGTGGTATTACGTCACTCAGACGCCGGGGGAGCCAGGGCAACTGGGGTTCTCACCACATACCTGGCATACCACACTATAGTCCATAGAATGCAGCATGTAACGCAAGGGCATAAAGTGTACATCTATATAATGGATCAGATTTTCAGAAAATGTACAATTCAACTTCATCAATCCTCTCAAATAACTTACATTTAAGACAGAAATGAGCTTCAAAATGCAGTTTAACAGAACAGAACAGATACTATAAATCAATGCGATACCAAATATACTCAGATATACCAGGTATATTCTTCATTTTTCAGCCTAATTTAGCAGAATATCCTAAATGTGTAGAGCTGCCAATTGTACATTTTCTGAAAATCTGACCCGTATAATGATTGTTCACTTGGGGAATGTGTTTTGAACTGAAATGAACATATCTATGCACTAATATATATGTTGAAACTAATTTGTTGTAAACGACTGAACTACATTAAATATAATAATAATTGAAGTTCATATCGAATGTCGATACATTTACATGGAATAAGTACATTTATATATACCGGTATGAATGTGTAGTATATTGTCATGTTGAGAAATCTATATTTATTAACCATGAATTAATATGATCGTTCTTATCTCATTTCAGGTGAGTTATAAGCATAAATACTTCTCCGTGTGCTTTGGCTGACTAGTGGGTCACCTTATACCGTAAGTCTTGCTATCCCAGTTATTCAGCTTTCCCTCAGTTTGGAGGGACTATATCAGCTATGAGCCTAGACTTTATCAGTTCTGCTATTTAATTATGTTCGTGAACGGTTGATAGGACGCCTACTGCGCAGTCTAGACTCAAAGCCGATCAGATATGGATGGGATGTCAGTGGTTTGACGCCTAATGGGATTATAATGGCATTTTGAGGTTTGGACCCAAAGGCTTTCCCTCAGTTTGGAGGGACTCTGTCAACTCTGAGCCTAGATTGTGTGACAGTTGTACATACAGTTGTACATATGGGTCAGATTTTCAGAAAATGTACAATTCGCCCTCACCAATCCTCTCAAATAACCCACATTTAAGACAAAAATGAGCTTCAAAATACAGTTTAACATAACAGAACAGATACTTTAAATCAATGCGATAGCAAATATACTCAGATATACCTAGTATTCATCATTTTTCAGCCAAATTTAGCAGAATATACTAAATATGTAGAGCTGCCAATCGTACATTTTCTGACAATCTAACCCATATTGCCATGTACTGGTTGTGGAGGGAGTGTTATGCCTATAGGCGGGTGGTTGATTGGAATATGATGAATTAGTGCGAGTGTGAGGAGGGGGCAGGAGGAGTAGGAGGAAGATCTGTTATGAGTGGAGCCATTGTGTGGTGCTTGCCCTTGATCACCCAAGCCTGAAATTGGTATCAGTCGCCTTGAATTATGTGGGGGGGGGCCTACATACCACCACCTCTTCCTCCTCTTACTCCTCCTCCTACTCCTCCTCCTGCTCCTCCTCTTCCTCCTCCTCCTGCTCCTTTTCCTCTTCCTCCTTCTCCTCCTCTTCCTTCTCCTCCTCTTCCTCCTCCTCCTCCCCCTCTTCCCCCTCCTCCTCCTCCTCCTCCTCCTCTTCCTTCTCTTACTCCTTCTCCTCCTCCTTCTCCTCCTCCTCCTCCTCCTCCTCCTCTCCTCCTCCTTCTCCTCCTCCTTCTCTTCTTCCACCTCCTCTTCCTCCTCTTCCTCTTCCTCTTCCTCCTCCTCCTCCTCCTCCTTCTCCTACTCTTCCTCCTCCTCCTCTGTCCTATTTAAATCTCACACATATTCTTTTTCTTTGGCCCACTCACCCACTCTGGAGTGTGAAGACCCTACTGCCGAACCCTATTCTTCCTAATAGTCACATGGGCTCTGTCCCATTTAGAAATGCCATCACTTGTAGCCCGGGGGTAGGTGGGCAGGGCAGGGGAGGAAGTGGTTGTGGTAGTAGTGAGCAATTGTGACATGCGCACTCAGTTGTTGTTACAGAATAGGCGCAATAGGGCATTTGCATAGCCGCCATTTTGAATCTTCGCACGGAATTATGGACAGTATGAATTTAGCTGGGAATATTTATCAAGGGTCCACATCCATGTGTTTTAGATGTTTCTATAACACACAACTTCATCTTTCCCATCATGCATTTGGTTTCTATAGATCATTTACACAAGCTATGGTTTTGGCGAAAACATTCTTGCAATTTTCCATAAAATTCTTGCCAAATATTTGTATGTCAGATTTGAACTGAATCTATCCCAGCATGCACTGTCATAGACATCCCCTATAGGGGATTTGCCTGTGCCACTGCCCATGTCTGTTACAGTGCATCATGGGATAGATTCTGAATAGATCTGACCTACAAATAACATATACATATTTAGCAACATTTTTATCGAAAATTGCATCGAAATTTTTACCAAGTACTGTACCTAAGTGACCTGTGCAGTGGCACCCACAATCCCCCTATTGTAGATACCATCCAGTAGAAGTGTCTGTCGGGACGCCATGGGACATTGACCTCTGTACTTGATGGATGGGACTTAGAGGTCATCTCCTTGGCGCCCTACGGTACACAAGAGATCCTCGCCACCATTTAGATCTGCCTCTCAGCTATATTTACCAACAAAACTTCTTTTCTATATTGTATGCATTGCCAGGCTTAATCAGTTGAATGTGTAGCTTGAAAGTGGCTAAGATAGTTAAAACGAGTAGTCACAGAATCATGAAACTTTTTCAGTGTAATCATATGGGTCAGATTTTCCGAAAATGTACAATTCAACTTCGCCAATCCTCTCAAATAACCCGAATTTCAGACGAGAATTTAGTTCAAAATATAGTTCAACCTAACCAAACAGATTGCTAAAATCAATGTAATGCCGAATATATTCGAATTTACCTAGTACTGACCAAATTGCAGCCGAATTTACGAAATGTGTAGATCTGCCAATTGTACATTTTCTGAAAATCTGACCCATTTAGGTTATGTATGACAATATCTACAGTATAGAGCAAGTAAGTAAGTGTAATGAATAGACCAGATTTCAAATCACAGAATGGAGCTGTAAAGTGCTGCCCCCACCCTCTAAGTGACCAGAAATGTAACTGGCTTTAACCTAGGAGACTCTCCTATGCCTATGAAGGACATTTGGTCGAGCCTGGCATTATGCATTTTACATATCTAATATAATATGAATGTTAGAGTTTTGAACCAAATACTAGAAACGGAAGTAGAAATTCTGTTACCCCTTCCAAGGCTTACGACTACGGACATATTTCTATGAAAGAGAAATTCGGATTTCTGGCAATAAAGGGAAAAGAGGCATCTCTGAAAATCAAAGCAAACTGCATTAAACCAAATCAAAATGTTGCGAATTGATTTCTCAAAATCCGAATGCGCATTGGACAATTCACTTCCGTTCACACCACGACATTCTGTGTAGTTTTCAATTTTGGATAAATGCAATTCGATTTGCTTCAGTTATGTGCGCACAAACTCAAATACAATTGCGAAAGAGGATCAAATCCAATCAAATCAAATCGACTTTTAAATCCTAGATTTCAGTTTAGAATAGCTTTTAGGTGTAGGGTAGATGGAATCAAATTGTAAAAATCGCTTCAAATCGCTTTCTGGGTTGTAGTGTGGAAGGGGTATAAAAAGATGTTTCATTCCTTAGAGTGGTACTTGGCACAGAAAGTAGGCAGGACAAGCCAGATTGTGACTGAGTATCATTTGATTTATGGGTCAGATTTTCAGAAAATGTACAATTCACTTTCACAAATTCTCTGAAATAACCCAAATTTCAGACGAAAATAAAAGTTCAAAATACGGTTGAACCTAACAAAACAGATAGCTAGAATCAATGCAATGCCGAATATACTCGAATTTACCTAGTATTGACCAAATTGCAGCCTAATTTAGCAGAATTTCCTAAATGTGTACAGCTGCCATTTGTACATTTTCTGACAATCTGTCCCAGATATGGCGGGGTGCAATCAGCCTAGGGTAATTGGCACACAAAAGCCTGTATATGTTAATCCTGGAGGGAAAGAGAACCCCAGAACCCGATCATAATCTGTTTCAATTATGATTTTTCTCCGCTCCAAGATGCGCTCATGCATCAAGCTGATGGGACGAGGGAGGACTAGTTCCACAATGGGGCTATAGTGCGTTTCATTTAACTTGAGAGTGTCCCAATTCTTTGTCATTTGATGCACAGTAAGTAAGGAAAGTAAAATTTCCAAAATTTGATTTACCAGTCGAAACTTTAAAAAATTTACATTAACGATGGTCACTCCACTCTAGGTCCAAACCCTCAGATCAGATAAAATGGCATGTCGGCCTACTTCACTAATGGTTTCCTGGCTTAGGACTCGGCGTTTCAATGGGAATATAATGACATTTTGCGGTCTTAATGGAATTAGAATGGCACCTTGCGGTTTGAGGCGAGAGGTTTTCCCTTCATTTGAAGGGACTCTCTCAACTTTGGGCCTAGACTGACTCCTTCCTTAAAATTTTCCCCGAACCATATACTAGACTCCTTCATTAGATCGCAAGGGCAAGCTATCCTCAATCTGGGCATGCTTGCGCTCCAATTGCTTGCGATCCAATTTCTTGCGCTCCAATTGCTTGCGCTCCAATTGCTTGCGCTCCAATTGCTTGCGATCTCCTTGCAGCAATCGCTGGAAAACAGCTTTTCACAATCAGGATTATCTTGTGGCTGATCCTCCATTGGAGGAAATGGTCTTTATTGAGAGGCAGACAGAGGGAGGTCGTTGGCCCTATTCTCTCATCATCTCTGTGGTCGCTTAGGACAGAAGCACCCTGATGGATCATCGCTCTGTCCCCTCATCCTCCCCCGCCGATTCATTACAAGCTCGAGGTGTTATTGTTAAAAACAGAAAAGTCACTTTTTCTCACCATTTGCCTTCCAGAAATTGGATTTCTGAGGTTAAGCCAAGAGTGGTTGGTTCATAAAGCGATGCGGCGGCATGGTTTGTATTTCTGATCGATAAATTGTACCTTTTTTTTGCTTGAGTGATTGGGATTGGGTGGCCACTAGACAAGCCATCCCATTCTGGTGCCTATGCACGCTGCCTCCACTCTCCATCATACTGGGGGCGGGGCTGACCTGATTACATAACGTATTACACAATATTGACCCATTTTATTGACCCAATTCATGGGTCAGGTCATTCAGGCGGAAATGTCCCTGAGTTGAAAGTGGGGTGGTGCGGGAATAACCGGGGGAGGGGGCGGGGGGGGGGGGGGGGGGGGGGTGGGGGAGTATTTCAACGATGCGAGTCAATGGTATACTTGAATATTCCTCCATTTATAACCGATTTTCTTCAAATTCTTTAATAATGTGAATTGGTCAAATGTCTTCTACATTTTCATAAATTAAAATTTCTATATCAAAACTTTGGGTCTTTTTTCTAATTTTTTTGTCATTTCAATCACATATACATATATATAATACAGTAATACATATATGTAATACAGTTCAATTGAAAGCGTAATCAAAATGTTACATTTTAAATATATAGGTTAACAGGTAATAGATGAACTAGATGGGTCAGATTTTCAGAAAATGTACAATTCACCTTCACCAATCCGGTCAAATAACCCACATTTAAGACAAAAATGAGCTTCAAAATGCAGTTTAACATAACAGAACTGATACTTTAAATCAATGCTACACCAAATTTACTCAGAAATACCCGTTATTCTTCATTTGTCAGCCTAATTTAGAAGAATTTCCGGAATGTGTAGAGCTGCCAATAGTACATTTGCTGAAAATTTGACCCAGATAGTGAATGCTCACCCTCCCTAGATAATGTAAATTCACCCTCTGCCACC
>OW804099.1:1120387-1122887 GCA_942159475.1 Sthenelais limicola | reverse complement strand
CTAAACCATTCAATCGGTAGTAGCGACGGGGCGGTGTGTACAAAGGGCAGGGACGTAATCAACGCGTGCTGGTGACACGCGCTTACTGGGAATTCCTCGTTCATGGGGAAGAATTACAAGCCCCAATCCCTAGCACGAAGGGGGTTCAGCGGGTTGCCCGACCCTGCCGGGACAGGGCGCCGTGCACGCTGGTCCCTTCAGTGTAGCGCGCGTGCGGCCCTGAACATCTAAGGGCATCACAGACCTGTTATTGCTCAATCTCGCGTGGCTGAACGCCACTTGTCCCTCTAAGAAGTCGGCGCCGGCCGGGAACGAGGCCCGTTTGGGGAACCGGCGGACTAGTTAGCAGGCTAGAGTCTCGTTCGTTATCGGAATTAACCAGACAAATCGCTCCACCAACTAAGAACGGCCATGCACCACCACCCACTGAATCGAGAAAGAGCTCTCAATCTGTCAATCCTAACAGTGTCAGGGCCAGGTGAGTTTCCCCGTGTTGAGTCAAATTAAGCCGCAGGCTCCACTCCTGGTGGTGCCCTTCCGTCAATTCCTTTAAGTTTCAGCTTTGCAACCATACTTCCCCCGGAACCCAAAGACTTTGGTTTCCCGCAAGCTGCCCGCCGGGTCATGGAAACAACTCCGGCGGATCGCTAGTCGGCATCGTTTATGGTCAGAACTAGGACGGTATCTGATCGTCTTCGAACCTCTGACTTTCGTTCTTGATTAATGAAAACATGCTTGGCAAATGCTTTCGCAGTAGTCCGTCTTGCGGCGATCCAAGAATTTCACCTCTAACACCGCAATACGAATGCCCCCGGCCGTCCCTCTTAATCATTACCTCGAGTTCCGAAAACCAACAAAATAGAACCGAGGTCCTATTCCATTATTCCATGCACCATTATTCGGGCGGAACGCGCCTGCTTGGAACACTCTAATTTTTTCAAAGTAAACGTCCTGGCCACCGCCGGCACTGCAGTGAAGAGCACCGACGAGCGTCCAGAGGGTGAGAGACCGGGAAAAGACGACTGCCGATCCGCATCCCCGCGAGGGAACCGACCTAGACACAGACGCCATCGAGCAGTGAACCACCGCGAGGTGGACCGCTCGCCCGGATCCGAGATCCAACTACGAGCTTTTTAACTGCAACAACTTTAATATACGCTATTGGAGCTGGAATTACCGCGGCTGCTGGCACCAGACTTGCCCTCCAATGGATCCTCGTTAAAGGATTTAAAGTGTACTCATTCCAATTACGGGGCCTCGAAAGAGTCCCGTATTGTTATTTTTCGTCACTACCTCCCCGTGTCGGGAGTGGGTAATTTGCGCGCCTGCTGCCTTCCTTGGATGTGGTAGCCGTTTCTCATGCTCCCTCTCCGGAATCGAACCCTGATTCCCCGTTACCCGTTACGATCATGGTAGGCAGGTCACGTACCATCGACAATTGATAGGTCAGACATTTGAAAGAAACGTCGCCGGCTCGAGGCCCTGCGATCGGCACAGAGTTATTCGAGTCACCAGAGCGACGGGGCCGCCGAAACGGACACCCGATTGGTCTTGATCTAATAAAAGCAGTCCTCCCGCGAGAGTCGGACAGTGTCGTCATGTATTAGCTCTAGAATTGCCACAGTTATCCAAGTAGGATTGTACGATCTAAGGAACCATAACTGATCTAATGAGCCATTCGCAGTTTCACCGTTGTACAGTCTGTACTTACACATGCATGGCTTAATCTTTGAGACAAGCATATGACTACTGGCAGGATCAACCAGATAGCTGTCGGGTGGACGAAATGTCAAGAGACGGCAGAAAACCGGGCAGAACCCAGAGAACCGCCGCCGTTGCCATAGATCCAGACGGTTAGGGGTTTGGCCGTCCCCGAAACCTTTTCCCGAAACAAACAAGGGAGGCGCCCCCGGAAAGAGATTTTTCGCTCTGACTGGGAACGCACTCCTCTACGAAACCTTCACTCGCAAGCCTGCTTCCCTTTGCAGGGGCAGGCGACAGGACCGAATCTTGGCATCTTACAAAGACACGAGAGAACTCGACCTATCCCCAACGCGTTCCGACGAACATTACCCGTCCTTGCGGTGTCCAGCTTGCAGGAGACCGAGGCCTCACAGCCGGGCTGGCACTTTTTTGCCTTAAAGTTTGTCAAGGAGGCCGGCCCGTGAGAGCCGAAATGCATGATGCACACCCAGACTTGGAGCCACGACTTTCAACACCAGAATACTCTAGCCATCCAGTCAAGCCATCCGAGTCCTCCCCATATAGTGCACCGACAGTGTCATGCCTGAACGTGACAGGGTTTTGGCCCCATAAGTTGGCTTCCCATGTGGCTGCCCACCCAGTACAGTCGAAATGACAGCATATACAACTGGAACAGGTGGTACACAGCTGGAACAGGTGGTACCCATCACCTCCAGACCCCACCTTAAGAAAGTCACAGTTACTCCCGCCGTTTAACCGCGCACACCTTGGGAGTGGTTTTGGGTGGTTTGGGTGG
>OW804099.1:754554-757054 GCA_942159475.1 Sthenelais limicola | reverse complement strand
TATATTAAAGTTGTTGCAGTTAAAAAAGCTCGTAGTTGGATCTCGGATCCGGGCGAGCGGTCCACCTCGCGGTGGTTCACTGCTCGATGGCGTCTGTGTCTAGGTCGGTTTCCCTCGCGGGGATGCGGATCGGCAGTCGTCTTTTCCCGGTCTCTCACCCTCTGGACGCTCGTCGGTGCTCTTCACTGCAGTGCCGGCGGTGGCCAGGACGTTTTACTTTGAAAAAATTAGAGTGTTCCAAGCAGGCGCGTTCCGCCCGAATAATGGTGCATGGAATAATGGAATAGGACCTCGGTTCTATTTTGTTGGTTTTCGGAACTCGAGGTAATGATTTAAGAGGGACGGCCGGGGCATTCGTATTGCGGTGTTAGAGGTGAAATTCCTTGGATCGCCGCAAGACGGACTACTGCGAAAGCATTTGCCAAGCATGTTTTCATTAATCAAGAACGAAAGTCAGAGGTTCGAAGACGATCAGATACCGTCCTAGTTTCTGACCATAAACGATGCCGACTAGCGATCCGCCGGAGTTGTTTTCCATGACCCGGCGGGCAGCTTGCGGGAAACCAAAGTCTTTGGGTTCCGGGGGAAGTATGGTTGCAAAGCTGAAACTTAAAGGAATTGACGGAAGGGCACCACCAGGAGTGGAGCCTGCGGCTTAATTTGACTCAACACGGGGAAACTCACCTGGCCCTGACACTGTTAGGATTGACAGATTGAGAGCTCTTTCTCGATTCAGTGGGTGGTGGTGCATGGGCCGTTCTTAGTTGGTGGAGCGATTTGTCTGGTTAATTCCGATAACGAAACGAGACTCTAGCCTGCTAACTAGTCCGCCGGTTCCCCAAACGGGCCTCGTTCCCGGGCCGGCGCCGACTTCTTAGAGGGACAAGTGGCGTTCAGCCACGCGAGATTGAGCAATAACAGGTCTGTGATGCCCTTAGATGTTCAGGGCCGCACGCGCGCTACACTGAAGGGACCAGCGTGCACGGCGCCCTGTCCCCGGCAGGGTCGGGCAACCCGCTGAACCCCCTTCGTGCTAGGGATTGGGGCTTGTAATTCTTCCCCCATGAACGAGGAATTCCCAGTAAGCGCGTGTCAACCAGCACGCGTTGATTACGTCCCTGCCCTTTGTTACACACCGCCCGTCGCTACTACCGATTGAATGGTTTAGTGAGATCCTCGGACCGGCCCCCGGCACGGCGGCACGTCCGTCGAGCCGCGGACGCCGGGAAGACGATCGAACTTGATCATTTAGAGGAAGTAAAAGTCGTAACAAGGTTTCCGTAGGTGAACCTGCGGAAGGATCATTACCGAAAGTACTTGTCAGTCCCCCTCAAAAAGGATTGCCACAAGTAGCTCACGCACAAGTCCGAAAGGTCCCCCGGGCGAGGAGAGTTGAGGGCGACACACTGTCCTCTCTCCCTTTCTCGGGCCCATCTTACTGCTCCGTTCGTGGCCCGGTGGCGCCGTGTGATGGAGGGCAAGCTTCGAGTGTCGACTGGGGTACCTTCCGAGGACCTTCGCAAGAAGGCTTCGGAGAGCATATATACATGCCCAGGTTCAAAGACCCCCTCCTGGGGGCGCCCCGACAGACGCTCTTTTTTTCTTTCCACTTACCAAACCCCGTGAGGGGCTGAACAAAACTAGCTTCGGTCGGACGCTTCACGGCGACCGGCAGTGGCAAACTCTGCCTGGCAGAGGAAAAGAAACAAGAGAAAAACTCTTAGCGGTGGATCACTTGGCTCGTGTGTCGATGAAGAGCGCAGCCAGCTGCGTGAACTAATGTGAATTGCAGGACACATTTGAACATCAACATCTTGAACGCATATTGCGGCCCCCCGGGCATTCCCGGGGCCACGTCCTGTCTCAGGGGTCGGTTGAAACACTCTCCTCCGGTTGGACTTTACTGCCTGGCTGAGAGGGGATTGGGCGCTGAGAGGAGAAGAAATTCTCTATCACACCGCCCCAAGAAGAGCCCAATTCTGGGCCGCGTCCCCCCACCTCCGTTGGGGAAAGGGAGCAGCAAAGTTGCAGCGGCAGCCCGGTTCTAAACCAATTGCCCTGCTCTCTGTAGCAAACCCCTGACTCGACCAAAGACGGAGTAGGGGAAAGACAGCGGTTCCAAAAACCTTTTCTTCGACCTGAGATCAGGCGGGATTACCCGCTGAACTTAAGCATATCACTAAGCGGAGGAAAATAAACTAACTAGGATTCCCCCCAGTAACGGCGAGTGAAGCGGGAAGAGCCCAGCGCCCAACCCCCTGCCGCTGCGGCAGTGGGGAATGTGGTGTTTAGGACGACCCCTGGTGCGTCGCGCCCCCGTCCGAGTCCTCCCTGATCGGGGCCTTTCCCATAGCGGGTGGTCAGGCCTCTAGCATTAGGCGAGGGGCCGGCGTGCCTCTGTACGTCCCCTGGAGTCGGGGTTGTTTGGGAATGCAGGCCCAAATTGGGTGGTAAACTCCATCTTAGGCTAAATACCGACACGAGACCGATAGCGGACAAG
>OW804099.1:175000-382500 GCA_942159475.1 Sthenelais limicola | reverse complement strand
ATTCAAATTTGTAAAATCAATGGAATTTCTTTTAAACATCAATCCTTATTTCTTTTTCCTACCTTGATGTTTTGATGGGGAATAGAGTGCAACATAGTTACCACAAATAGTGATTTTGCTTTTTGGGGATTACCCTTTAAAAAATTAATTGTGATTTAGCAATATCCTTGAAACAGGATTAATTCTGTGGGTTACATGTCGCCGTGACTATGCATGTCACCGTGACTATGCACAGGGCTATATAATAGTTATAATTAGAAGTTAACTATATCAATTGGTATAGGTATTAGGAACAATGGGCAGTGTACAATGGTTGATTTAGCAACTTATTAAGAAATACTGAGGGGTGGGGTGGGGGTACCTTTGGAAAAAAACAAAGATTAGAGCCAAATTTGTCCTTAAGCATAACTCAGATATCAAGGTGATACAGTGGAAGAAATCACGTTTTGAGCATCTACAACACTAGCACAAAACAGTAAACGGGGTCACCAAACTAATAGGAACATTTTATACCCAGTAATAGGACTAGACATGTTTAATACTAAATAAGGTATTTTTGGTGTGTCACCGTGATTATGCAATTTTTGTTTGGGCTACTGCTCATATGATTAAAAAAAAAACTTATAATGTTGAATACCATTTGAAAGAGTGTAATTCCTACTTGCAGAATCAGTAATATGCAAGAGTAGGAACTTCAACTAAATGAATTACAATAGTTGATATGGAGTCATGTCTAAAATAATTAGGGGCCGCAAAATGCTCTTTAATTTTCAATCACATAAAAACTTACATTTACACAATGGTAAAATTATCTTTTGTAGTTGTACCTTTTAGAACAAATGTTTTCTCTATAAAAATAAGATTGTTTCATAGAAATATTGTTCCCAATAGATTCTAAACCATCAAACCCAAACTTACATACAGTGCATAATCACGGTGACAGGTACAAGACACTTTAATTTTCAGTTATGCACCACAGGCTGAGTTTTAGAGATTAGTGTTCCCAACTTTCAGTAATAGTAGCTCAAAGTGTTTAGTTTAACATATTAATAGGACTTGAATATAAATTCATTCTGAAATTAGACCTTAAAAAACCCCCAAAGCGGACAGTTCATTAGAAACGACCATATATATTATGGTACATCGATTTATTTGTTTATTTCTTAATGAAACACTACTAAAGGGATTTCCGTTGTAAAAGTTTGTATTGATTGCAATGATAAGGAGTGCGGCCCATCGTCCCTCCACTCCTTCACCCACCCCTTTCTTACCCTCACCCCATCTCGCCCCTCGACTTCTCCTCTCACCCCCTCTCATACCTTCACCCCATCTCATGTGCACCCCTGCTGCACTCACCCCCTCTTATACCTTCACCCCATCTCACCCCTCCTCTCTCATACCCCTCCCACTCTATCATCTAATGTAAAGCAATATATCTACTAAAAAAGCAGCATAAATATAGACAACGTTGGGTTTGGCATTAATCATTGCAGAGAATTCATTTCTCCACTAGAACATTGGTGGATAGATGAGTGAGTGATTATTTTACTTAATAACAGTTATACCAAATAACAATAGTATTTCTCAACCATTATCATGATTTACAGGGTGGTGGATTATTTGGTGAGGGGTTTGAAATTAGGTGTTTAGGTGATATTGGTATGGCAATGCCTAGTCTACTTTGATACATTTCTTTTTCAAAAAAAAAAAAAAAAAAAAAAAAAAGAACTCAACAAAAACCTCCTGCCCACATGACACAGTTTCGTCCTCCATCCAACACTACCACACTGTATTTACAAAAATATTACTTACAAAAAATGCATTTAAACATTAATCACATGTACCTCACTTCACAAATATACCTCAGTCATACAACTTTCTATTGTATTTTCCAGTAAATTACAACAGAGTGAGTGGGGATGAAGCTAGGTAAATGGAGGAACAGCCTCTCTAAAACGCCCCCTCATGTCTCAGACCTGTCACTCAAGCCCTTAGTCGCCCCCCCCCCCCCCCCACACCACCACAACCACTTGGTTTACCGTATTTCCTCTAATAAGCCCTAAATAAATGCAGAAATGCAGACAATTATTTACTAGATTATTGTATGAATATCCCTCCTCTGACGGATCATAGATACAATTATTCTGAATTGTGGCAAGTGGACTCATATTGAGCTACACTAGGCCCATTTCTTCTAGCAAAGATGAGCTCTCAACTTGGATATTATTTAGAAGAGATGTATTTATGTTAGCTAGCCATTTTCTATGTTCTTAACACGGGTGGACTAGCTAATGATTAACATGGTGTCGGGCATAAACCACTGTACATGTATAGGCCTAAGCAAACCTGACTGCTACCCCAAGCGAGTTTTACCCTTAATCTGTTTATGATATTTAAGCTTTATTATTTACTGTTTCATCGCAGTGCAGATGGAGGTTGATTCCATATGAATAGTGCCTTATTCTGTGCATTAGTCAGTCAGGCTGAACCTACTGACGCCCCATATCTAACCTGTGCATTGATCAATACAAGAAACAGGCGACTATTTCTCTTTATTTCTGAACATCCTACAGCAATGCATTTAATATTATGCTAAATTAAACTGTAAGGAAGCAACAACAAGGACATTTGCTCTCGATCCTAATTGCAAACTGCAACTACATGAATTGTTTCTATAATTGTATACCTCATGCAGTGATGAATGAATAAGCACTTTTCTAATCTCATCTAATATAATCTAATCAATACATCTCCTTTCCCTTTTAACGCCTAGTACAAAGTTTCTTGACTTAATTACCGCCAGGGGCGCTCATTCAAGGACATAAGGTAAGTTGTGCGCAGCTTTGTGCGCAACGCCACAAGCAGACGGTAATAGACGTTATATTTTCTATGCTATAAGCGATTGGCGCTAGCCTGACGAAGGCCCCTTGTAACAACAACGTTAAAAATGGTGTATTCATAACCTGGGCTTCCTTCATATGCCCGCGATCTTCACGCTCCATTATAGCTGATATAACATGGTGTCAGATGTGGTTACTCCTCAACTAGATCGTTGAAAGTATCAAGAACCTATTGGAGCAGTATGGACGCTATATTCAGACGATTTCACACAGTTAAAGTTAAGTTGATTTGTTCCTGACTATGCGCGGGAATCCACGCCACTACTAACCCTCCTCCAGGGGACCAGGATCCGGGCCAGGATCAGTTTAACCAAAGCTTAGCTAAGCTTGTGTGCTGGATTTGGAGGAGAGTCAATGTTTACATTTTGACTGAACTTTTACTACCGATTTGCAAGTTCTAAGACTGTTCCTGATGTACCTGATATACCTGAGCTAATATCAACATCATGCCCACCACCTGAGTTCAACTTCAGTAAGCCTGAGGGATGGCTTGACGACTGGAAGAGACGATTTTCCCCAACCTCCCAAAGCAGGGAAGATTCTACTAATCTGAGTATGACTGAGAAAACGAAAGGAGTAAAGCTCTGCACTGGAGGATGTTTTTCCCGAGAGGTGCTATAAAAATATTAGTATGTATACATATTATACCGTTGGATACCAAGTTGGATACTTTTTTCAAATTTACATATGATCGTACATTTATGATTACACATCAAGTTTTATGCTCATATAATTCATATAGAATGGAACTCGCCGGCAATAGTCGAAAATGTTAGACTTTATACGTCCACATAAACACGATTTGGGTCTCCTGATAAATCTTAGGATTTCATTTCAAATCCTGTAACGTCATGTTTTTAAAATAACATAAACCATGGTTAAACAATGATATATCCCTGCCATACCTATTGGATATATGTATCTTGTGGTGAATAGTCTCCCCTAGGTGTATCGATTGAGGAGTTTGTTAGAGTTGTGTGAATATTCAGCTTATAGTAGAAGCTATGATATGTCCCTAGAAGTGGGAATATGTTGGAATCAAGCATCCCTACAGTAATATTGCAGCTATATAGAGACAAGTCAAGAAAGACACAACTCAATCACTTAGTATATATCCAAGTCTATATTATATCCAAAGTCACAAGCTTATATATGAATGTCGGGGCCTGTTGTGGACTCTCCCTACCCCTCTATCCTTACTGTTGGTCTTTCCCTGCCCCCTCCCTTGCCCTGTGCGTAGTCAGCAATTTTATATACTACTACCGTCCCCTGCTACCCTCTGGTGTGGAATACAGTCACTACAACAGACATATTTCCATGCCATACCGCAGTCATATTCACTTCCATATCCACCTAAGATTTATACTGGCATTTTCTGTTAATTTGTCTAGTCCTATACCTCAATGAATATTGTTTGTTTATCTTTCCTATTTTTCCTTATTTCTTGGCAAATATTACGCTGCAATTTATTATTTCCAGTCGTCTGTCCACAGCTGTATTGTATATCAGGAAACTTATTATATTCTCTTCTATGCCATGGAGTTGACAACGTCTGGATGTAGCTATTTTATTTTTATGCATTATATATGCGTCCAATATATACATTATATATGCGTCCAATATATATATTATATATGCATTGTATATGTATTATTCTGTATAACAGCTGAATAAATATATTTGCCTCAAACGAAGGATTGATTTCATATGACGACGTCACCGGTATATACGTGACGCCCTATAAGGGTCAGATTTTCAGAAAATGTACAATTAGCAGCAGCTGTACACATTTAGTGAATTCTGGTAAATAATTACGCTGCAATTAGATCAATACTAGGTAAATTCGAGTATGTTCGAGTATATTCTGCATTGCATTCATTCTAGCAATCTGTTTGGTTAGGTTGAACTGTACTTTGAACTTTATTTTCGTCTGAAATTTGGGCTATTTGAGAAGATTGGTGAAGGTGAATTGTACATTTTCGGCAAATCTGACCCTTAAAGACGGAAGATAGCGTAAACAGTATATTATAATGGTGTCGTTGAATAAATCAGTCCAACAAGAGCCGGCGAGAAAACTCCTTTATTAGCAAAAAGAATTTTTTTTAAAAACGACTGGTTGATACTGGTGCAGTGAGTGACGTGTGTGGGGTAGCAGTCCCACAGTCACACTAGTGCTGCATTACCCACTAGGTGGCAGTACTGTCAACCGAGATTATAAGCACATTCCCTGTTGGTAATATGGGTATATATTGCTTTGTTTCTTTTCTCTCAATATTTAGTGTTCACGCTACATCATGAATACTGACAGCACTCATGGGCATTACGTGGAGAAAGCTGGAAAATCATTTGGAAACGGATAATTTAGCCACAACTGCATATCTTGCCGCCGCGGAGATGCAGTACTCACATGGTGGTCAGAAAGCGGCAGAAGGTAACTCCTATACCTGATCTGTTTTAAATAACTAATACATTAGTAATAACTAATACATCCGATCATTCTTGCATATGATAATTCTGTATTGCAACGACTGCCATTTTGCAACACTGTTGCATTGATACGGTATAATGGATTTTCCATTTCAAACTTTCCCAGTTTGTTTTATTTGAAGATTTTTTTTAAAGATTTTATTTATACATGGTTTACCGACTCCCCTTTTCGGGGTTAGTTCTGTCGGGCCAAGATAACAAATAGAAATACTACAATAATTTTCATTTGTGCATCGTATAGACATATATATGCAGTGGTTTTTAGGATAGGATTTTCATATAGATTAAGATACATTTGAAGCGGTAACATACCAGCCGGCGTTCGTTCGATGGTTCCCTGCCGCAAGTGTTGCCTTAGGCTACATTCGGTGAGAGTGAGGCTCGGTCTTTCAAACTTTCGATAGTCCAGTAGCATATAGATGTTTGGATATATATTCTGGGCAGGGACATCAAGGACGCCAGCTGGGTATATGCGGGGGCATTACTTTCGTGTATTGTTTCATAACAATACCCGATGGGCATTATAGCGCAATTTCTGCGCAATAATATATGTGCAACTAGATGCGCAATTCTGAGATGAGAGTTTACATTTTTTGTTGGCTCCCCTAGGAGCCAACTACTATAATTACTTTGCCCCTCGGACCTTGTCCCGGCAATTGTGCCACTTGCCGGCCTGCCCTGCCTCCTCCTCCAGCCCTCCTCACCTTCCAATTTACGTGCTCAAATTCCCGATTTCCAGACTGGCGCCTCACCCGCTCCTCCTCTCCTCCTCCTCCTCCTCTTCTCCTCCTCCTCTCCTCCTCCCGCTCCCTCTCGCTCTCGCTCTCAGGATGCCCGTGGTGACCTGCGTCATCCCGAGTGGTGGTGCTTGGGAGAGCCCACCACTGCTACCAACCCAATATTTCTTTATGCCTGAGGTTCTTATATAGTCACCTATGCTCATCCAATGAAAAAAACGGTGTCTTAAACTCGGGTCAAGGCATTAGAATACATACGTCGATTTCACATATAGGAATTGACAGTCAAAACATTGAAAATATGATCGCTTGAGAGGAGAGACACCCAGTGGCAAACTCATGAACTAACAAACCGGAAGAGCAAATTTTGATGCGCATGCGCGAATCGATTTCTACCGTATATCACTGGTCGGGCCAGATCATTGAAATAAACTCTGAATTATGAACGTTTCGAAGACTTTTGACAATAATCATTTATTGGATTGCTTCTATACATGTTTTACTTAGAGTTTTAAATACTTATTTCCTTTCGATAATGCGATTTTAAGCGTTTTTAAGGGAATCTCCGTGGTGATGTTTGTTGCCGTTGCCGGCCATAGCATAGCCATAGCGATCCCACTCGTGTCAACATTTGATGCGTTTTTTAGAACAAACCAATGATTTTACACAATAATCCTGGCATATGAGGTTGAAAACAAGGTTAGATTAGACGTTCAGTCATTTATATTCAGTCGATGGTTAATCATTATGGCTTCCGTGTCATATTGTTTTTCTTATTATCGTTGCTATAAGCGATCGGCGCGCTAAGCCCCTTGTGTACATGACCAGAAAATAAAACTGCTTTCTGAGCGCTTTGAATGATTTTAAACAATAATCCTGGCATATGAGGTTGAAAACAAGGTTAGATTAAACGTTCAAGCATTTATATTCAGTCGTTGGTTAATCATTACGGCTTCGGTAGTGTCCACAAGCATAGGGGCTCTGAATGGTGGACATAAGTGCAAGGTTCAATGGGTTCGATTCACATAGAGTGAGTCAATGGCTGCTTCACTGTCAGTAAAATCAAACTGCTTTTTGAGCTATTCGAATGACTTTTCCATAATAATCCTGGCATATGAGGTTGAATACAAGCTTAGATTAGACGTTCATGCATTTATATTCAGTCGATGGTTAATCATTACACAATCTTAAGCTTCTATTAGACAAATCCCCTATTATCGTTCACTACGTAACTGGGACCCTCATGGACAAGACAAGTCACTGAACATCAACATCATGTTAAAAAATGAACAAATATGGTTGGAATCATGAGAAATCTGCTAATATATAGGCTAGTATCACTCAATATAAACTCTTATGAGCCTCGTTGAATGATATGTCATGTTGATTTGTCTATACATGAACTTAGAATCTGTGATATTGTGTAATTATTGCAAGGTTCGATTCACATAGGCCTAGGCTATAGGGACGAACATCATGGCTGTCATTGCATTTTTCAAAATTATTTATTTCTATATTATAACCTTGATATTATTATTCAGGAACTAGTCAGCACGATACAAAATTATATTGAGATTGTTTGTCTTAAATATCAAGAGTCAAAAATGTTATTCTCTATGAGAAATTTCGTTCATAAGTTTGGTAGAATTTGATTATTTTTGTTAAAAATATATCCTGATCAGCTGTTCTGGTAGAAACAATATAAATAGAAGTAGGTCATCAAAATTATTCACAGATTCCAGATACAGTGTGTGTGTGGGGGGGGGGGGGGATATTTAAAATGGCTTCCATACGATATTGGATCTTATGTGCTGTTTATGAGAATATTATAGTATTTATTTTAATGTTGTCACATTTATATAGCTCAAAGAGGGAAAATAAGTTTTGAAAAGCTGTTTGGTCAGCAAGGAAATATTATTATTCAGGAACTACTTCAAGCATTATCATGAAATTATTATTTTAGTATTTTCCATTGATTTCATGATTCTAGACCTAGTCCAAGTGTTGTAATAATATCTTGAGAATATACAGAACTGCCATTTTTCATTTTTAACTTGTTTCTGATCAGAGATTTTCTGCAAAAAATATTCCAAATTATTATAATTGTTACTTGTTCCTGACATGTAATTTTAAATGGCCATATCCCTACCTATATTTGGGGAGCCAACATCCATCTTTCGTCAGAAGATCATTACTTGTTACGCAATTTTAATTGCAGTAAAAAACGCATAAATTGCGCATGCTTTTTTGCGTATAAAATGCACATTTCTATAGCAAATATACATGCGCATTTTATGCGTATATTTCTCACATGTATAATGCGGTTTTATTGCGGATTATTATGGCATATATATTGCGTTTTTATTGCGAATCAGTATCATATATAATTGTTGAAATCTGGGACCATATCGTATGGTTGATTTATTTCCTTTTATTTCAAAACAGGCAGGTAGTCTTCATTCAAATACATAAAACACTCAGCACATATTTATAAATATGTAATTGTTTCAGTTTGAAGGTAATTATAATGCATACTATATACTAATATTCATGGCTTTCCTTAATTAAAAGTATAAACATTGACATTTGTGATGTGTCTATGTTATATAAGGCTTCCACATTATAGCTGGCTGCATAATCATTAGATTATTGTGTAATAGAATATTATTGGATGAGGTAAAATAGAACACATGGCAATTAATTAGTTACGGCTGCATCTCGATTGCCATTTTGAATTTCTTCAATGTGGCGTTCTGCCTGCTCCCGTCGCCCATCCATTCTATTGGCAGCCTTCTCTTTGAGGGTTTGTTTCCCCTTGGCAGCTCAAAGGTTCTCACTGATAGCCTTGTTGATCATCTTTATGTTACCCGCTTCTTTTGGGAACTGCCTTTTCACAGCATCTATGAAAGAAATCAGCTTTAATTAATTATTTTAATACATTATCAAATTACAATGCAATACAATACAATTATTACACAAGTTAAATACAAGTGATATTGTATAAGCAAATACATTTATCATACAAAATATTACTATTTGAATTTGAGAATATGTAATAAAAAGTAAAATCTTGGTAGAGTCGAATTCATCTTATATTTTGAATTTATTATCACACTAACAGTGTTCTCATTTAGTCGCATAAGGACAAGTTCAGTTGTTCGATATCCATGATATCTGGTATTTTACTCACCTACAACAACTCCATAGAGCTTATATGGATAAAAAGAGATTTTCGTATCTGTGCCCCGTATGTTAAAACACTGAGCTGCCAGTGGGTCGAGTAACTGATTTTTTTTTTTTTGTACAAATCTTTATTCAGGGAGATAAACGGCAGTTGCCAGAGTTTTTTAAATGGTTCGGGTAAACCCGGTATTCCTTCCATAACCTGAAATTTCTCTATTTCTAATTGACGTAAATTGTAGCTATCGTAATTAGCTGGTAATAAACTTATACATCATTTCTTCGGAGAGTATAATATAATGAGTGAGTAATAATGGGATGAGATGGTATTGGTGATTGATGAAAAAAGTTGGGATAGCAAATTGTACATAATTTAAGGATTCTATGGACTGCCTTGCTGGGGTTGTCACCTCCACAGTGAGACAAGAGTTCCACCTGAAAATATGATGAGTGTAATGCTTAAGTACTTGGAGCATAAAGGAAAGTCACCAGTTATTTTAGTAATTTACATAGTAAACGTAGAGCTGCATTTTCATTGAAACTGCTTTAGATCATAACAACAATGTTACAAAGTTTATAATTAGGAAGATTTTAATCCCTTATCATCTTACTTTAGGATATATCATATGAATACTTAAATATCATGTACATACCAAAGCTGTTCTTAGCTCCTTGTCAGCTATCTTCTCCTCTAGCTCATCCACACTTTCTTTCGTCTTCAAGGGAACTGGACAAAGATCATGCCCTTTTGTGTAGCCCCCCTCCTTGTCATTAATCCGTTTTGCCAGAGTTTCTACCCACCTTGTTAGAATATCGAATTTCTCGTCCATATGGGTGAAGAAATCCAGACATTGATGCTGGAATTCTGAATCAGGGATGAATCATAAATCATGGAGTCGTATCATGTGTTACTCCCATTAAGTCATCAGTCGTAAGCTATTAACTATATGGTTCTCTTATAATAATATATTGTTTGACATGAATCTGCAACCTGAATCTGCCATTGCCTTATAAATACATTCTAGTCCCTGAACAGATATATTGTTAATCGTTTCAAGAAAATGGCATACAATTTCAATTATTCAATTGTTACTGAATCCGTTCTTTCTATCAAATAGGGAAAAACACATAAAAGTACACTGATCATTGACCGCAACCACACATGAGCAATGTCCTAAGAAGTGCATGCAGATATTGATCACCAAGCATGGTGGCGCTTATGAACGTAAGCACTGACTTGTCATGTAATATCTGAAAAACTGTTTGAATATAACTTCATTAATATAGAACTACTGTCCAACAATATAATCCACTCACTTGATGACGTTAGCATAGGAGACTCAGTCTGACTCCTACCCATGCCCCTAAGCATATTGGCACTGGTTGATTTTGGAGTATCATTTCCCTGATGTGAGCTAGGAGTCGTTGGTCTAGGCTTTTTAGCCAATGGAGGTGTTCCTTTCTGCACTTCACTCACTTCACTCTCTTCATCACTGCTATCAATTCTTTTGTGTTTTTTAGACAATGTTCTTTTGTCTTTTGCCTCTTCATCAGTATCGGTGTCTAAAGGCGATGACAATTCTGCATCATCCAAACTGGACCCTACCCCGTTACTTTCCTCATCTGAGTCCTTGTTGGCCTGATCTGCTCCAAATACTGAAGGTACTGATGGGGTATCTGAATCTGTGGAAGCAAGTGTATTCATGAACTTAGGCTGAACATTCTTTCAAGTCTCTCACCACATGAATAAATGATTCAGTTCTTAGCAAAAGAAAATCATGGCAGAATGAATGGCAAAGGGAATTACATTACTAGGGTTATTTTTAGGGTAAGACATGTGCAATGTATATGTCAGGAAGGCTTCTGTTCCTTTATATCATGATGCTTCAGCTTTTCGTGGATTCTCAACACAGTAAAAACTTGTAACTATAAGATACATATGTCCAGATCTAATGCTCGAAACATTCCCTCTTAATATCATTCTTGGTGCACCCTGTAGAAATGAACTGCTAATCACACAGCTATTCAATCCAAAATAACCTAAACTATCCTTAATACTTACAGTCAATTTTTTCATTAACTTTCTTCCTTCGGACTGGTCTGCTTTGGCCGATTTCCTTAGATGCTTCCTGCTCAGTGGTTACTTCATCAGACGAGTCATCTGAGGCCAAGTTCTCTATTAAAGTACATGAAACATACAATATATATATGATATTTCAATCAACTTTGGCATTCATGTCAAATACTTTCTGAAAATAACATAATGGATATTAATAAAATAATTATTTATTTATCTGATACCTGACATTTATTTGACTTACCATAGGTCTTCTTCATTTTCACAACTTTGTTGTGAATCCAATTTTGGCCAGGCGAGGTCCTCTGGGTTATATATTTTGTTGCATCTCTTTTGTCTGGTCAACTCACAAAGGCATCGCCATTTAACAATTTATTTATCCAGTTTGTGGGTACTATCCGGCAAACTTTCTTACCCTTTTCACGCCACACCACTTTTTGATACAGTTTTTCTGCCATTCTGAAAGTGATATGCTAACATTTAGATCGTGCACAAACATTTAAGAATAGCTAAGATTGACTTATTGCAGGCTCGTTTCATGATAATGCTACAAGTGTGGTTACATATAACAATCAAGATCTTTTGTGTTGATGACATTCTCATGATAATATTGAAATTCTAATGATGACCAAGTTTTGATGTGAGCGTAAGTCTTATTCACAAATCATAATGTGAGAACTGCCTAAAACATAGGCAACTCAAGTTGTAAGAGGATCCTACCTCTGGAAATGACTTCAAATGCTTCCCTCAGACCTTTTATTTTTCCGTTAATTCTGTGAGTGCACCAATGGAAGGAAAATGTAACCTTCTTCATCCCCACTTACAGGTAACATCATAGCCGATTTTTTCAAATGAGATAAAGGCATTGTAACCATTTTAGCATGTGACAAAGTAACAGTATGTCGTATGTCTAATTGGCTTGACTGCATAGGGATTGTGAACCAATCATTTGTTCTCTCTTTCTTTATAACTTTACAATTTGCATTGTTACCTAGGATCTCCTCAACAATTGCAAAGTCCTGGTTTACATGGTCCTGCTTCTTAGTGGTGGGCATTTTGATCTTATCTTGAAAGTAGTTGTGTTTACTAAGCTGCCATTTTTCATCAAGTCTCTTAACTATTTGACGGATAGGCCAGACTGACCCATGAATTAAGGATTTTAGGTGTCCCAGGTAATTCTCAAATGGGAAAGCTGACAGTTTGTCAAGAGGCAAATGATGATGGGTCACATCATCTGCAATGTGTATGAGGCGGTGGACATTGTATGTCATGAATTCAGGACCATAAATTTCTACACTCTTCTCAACAAACCATACCAGAAGAGACTTGGCATAGTTCACTTTATCCTTGTTTTGAATCATCTTTTCTGATAAGAGAATGCGCATAGCTATGCACAGTCCTGTGATGTTTTCATACTGGGTTGCAGGTACTACGTCCTTAAGGGCAACAATACCACCATATAAGATGAAAAACCTCAGTTTGGTGGCCTTCCAATGTTCCACCTGATCTAATCCCCTTGGACGTCTTTGGAAAGATGATGGAACATATGGTCTCATGCTTACTAAACTAGAGGACACAGCATTGATTCCAACCCTGCTTAACTTGTTTGGTCCACTTTTTGACTTCCAACCAAAAAGGAGACTGCACACAACACCCAAACAGACTAGGTGCATGTAATCGAGGATGAAGTCATCTATCATGTTAATGCCCAAATGAGTCGAAGCTAGTGGGGATAAGCCATGCTGATGGTTTTCATAGAGGCATTCCTTGAAGTCACTGTCTGTCCGCAGGGAAGCATTTAAGTCAAGAAGACGAACTGAACCAATAAACTCCCCTTGCACCTTACAGCGTTCACAGCTTGCATATCCTGTGTGACCCGTGGTGCATTTTAGGAAGGAACGTGCTGGTGCATCACAGACAAAGGCTTGTATCTCAACCCTGAATTGTTCCCCTGAATGTGAAATTCCATTTTCTGAGAGTTCTCCAACTTCTTGGATAAAATCACTCAGAAAGCTGGCAACACTATTCGGCTTTGAATTTCCCAACCACTACGCCACTGAGAAAGGGGGACCACCATTGATAGTTGCTAAGATTGGCCAAAGCTGCTTTTTGCTACTCTTTTTTAATGGAATACCATCTACATTGACAACAAGTTTAAACAAATTATCATTTGGCTTTTGGTACTCCAAATATTCCTGTAGTGCTCTTCTTATCTTATACATGATTTGGCTACTTGGAAATAGAATAGCATCATAAGACTGAAGTATCTCATACCACTCTTCAATCTGTTGACATCTTGGTTAATCAGTTGTATGTATTTCTTTGTCCTCCGGGCTCTTCTGGCATATTTGGCTTGCCTTGTTTTCCCCATCTTCCGTCTTATATGGATTGGGTGGAATAAGTCACAATTAATAATAGAACGTACTCTAATATTTAGCAAAACAATCTTATACATGATTTGGCTACTTGGAAAAAAAAACAAGGATGACAAAAATTAATGAGGCTTTAATTGTCCTTCATCAATAAAAGCGGGACCAGGGTGGTGGGACACACACTAAGAAATATCCTTAGATATAGGATGAAATTGCGTAGCGTGTCATGTGCATTGTGTAATTTTAATTTACCCACTAATGAGCGTTGCAACAACAAACAGAAAAATTTAAGAAATAAACTCAATATAATGTTTTTAAAAACATGATGGATGGAGAATATTTATGTGCATAAATGCATCTTAATGATAATTTGGGGTGCTGAAAAAAAAAGAATCTGTAAATGCAAAATAGCAATCATGATACCACCTGGTGGAAACAAGTCGGACTAAGCATGTGGCAAGACAAGCCAGATGAGGGTGTTTCATAAAGTTATAGAAACCAGTAACACAAGGTGATATATTTATTTTACAATGTTGGTATTTTGGATGCAAAATAGTACACCTTGTCAGCTATCTAGAACAGCTTTCATATTCATTATATCTCTGGATAAGCCATATCATTTTATTTCATATTTTTCTTTTATACGTCATTGTTTCCTAGCCAACATACAAACAAGAAACTGGACAATAATAAATGCACAACTATCCTGGCTTGAGCTACTATCTATTTCTGCCACTTTAGACTCACCACTCTGACACCCATACTCATCAGCACAGAGCGTTCTGGTCGCGCTAATGTTTTAAATCAAAACAGCAAGCCTCCAAACATGTACTGGCCGTAGCATGGGTAGCAGGGCGTAGAATTGCCAGCAATGCAGAGCGTTCCGGCCGCTAAACGTTTTAATTCAAAAGAGCAAGCCTGCACGTCAGGCATAGGGGTAGGGAGACAGTCCAGTGGCTAAGAGCGGTGAACGCAGTGGTAGACGGTGCCTGCATATAGGCCGCTGAGGTTTCCTATTTGGTCGCGCTACCCTGCTGGCCTTGTGTTTGCCGGGATATTCCATACTTGGACAGAAAATCTTAGGCTTTCCTCAGGTTGGCAGTTAAACCTTTAAAATTCTTCAGGGCTCATACCCCGACACTACAACTTTGGAAATGATATTTGAGATATTATAAACATGGAATATAATGCATTTATATATAAACTTTCTGGGGAGGCCCAGGCCACAACATCCAGTTGTACTGTCATGATAAAATTCCAACTTTCTGGACCTGAGCTTCAATTGAAAAGTACTGATTTTTTACTGATGCACAGCGAAAATTTCTGACTTAAGGTCCCCCAAACTCAAAATTACTGACATTTAATGACCGCAGAAACCATATTGATTCTCCACGAATTTTCCGTTGGAAAGGCTCCTATCAAGTTTAAATAAACATTAGTTATGCCTTCTGAATACATGTACTAAGATCCATATTTTATAAAACTTCCAACATTCAGATATCCCACGAATTCCACCATGTATAGGACCAAATTTTGCCAAATTAAAAATATTCTCTTTCCGATTCTATTTGTTCATCACAATAATGTAGGCCTACTCTGAGATTTGAACATCATAAATGTGGTACAAACCCTAAAAATAACTCTTCACTCATTTTAGACTGAATATTTACACGGAATTAAATTTCAACTGGAACATTTGGCAGGCAACCTGTTATTATTCCTTATTTCGACCACTGGGGAGTATACGTGCCATGCCCACAACACCACCAGCACCGCTACTACACAACCGGGACAAAAAACTAGCTGCATCCGTGAGAAGTAAGTATTAACCTGTATGCCCAAAGTGACACGCATAGACACAAAGATGACATGTATATATATTGTGATCAAGTCCACGGACATGACACCACGTTACGATTATGTTGTTAAGGGATCGGAAGCGGAAGTCAGTTTACACATCTGCCAACCGATAAGCCAATGAAAGATGACTTTACATGTAAGGACCAACATCAGCCAATCACAGCGGATGTTGGAGAAAACAAAATGGCCGCGCCCATAGGGCAAGGCGATAGTTGTGAAAACATTACTGTACTGTAGTAGCATGGGGGAGAGTGAATTTCAAAATATCCTGGCTATTTGTGCATCAAAACTAGGGAAAGTATCAGATGTATGCATACCGACTCCACAAGACTTAACCCAATACTGAAGACGCCATTGGCCCTGTGCCAACACACAGGTCTTCGACATGGACTTAATCAACGCATACAACCACACACGTGAATCTGGACTACCAAATATGCTCAGTAGTAGATGCCAAATACCATCTAACCTCAACATTACAGCATGGGAGTATCACCTGACCACGGCGATACAGGAGGACAAGCTACTACAAGCGATTAAGTATGGTTTTCCCCTAGGCTACCTGGGACCAGTGACAGATACAACAGAAATCGAGAACCATAGCTCGGCGGTACAATACCCAGAACAGGTAAAGAAATATATTGACATCGAGATAGATAGAGAGGCAGTGTACGGCCCCTACCCGGACGTTCCTTTCCGAGAGTGGGCCCATGTCAACCCAATAATGACCAGGCCAAAAGCAACACCAGAAAAGCGTAGAATAATATTGGATTTGTCATTTCCACTCCATCTATCCATCAATGCTTATATTAAACTTGTCCTGGGAAAAACCAGGGTGCACAAATTGCAGACAGTGGACATGTTAGTCGATCATTTGACCGCACAGACAACCACCCAATTCTTATACACATTGGACATTGAACGGGCATATCGAAATTTCAGGGCCTGCCCGGGTGATTGGCCCCTCCTCATGTTCAGATGGAACGAAGAATATCATATGGACATAAGTCTACCCTTCGGTGCGAAACATAGCCTTCATATGCCAAACATAGCAAAAGCAATCATGGCCATCATGCACACCAAAGGCCACGCTGGTCTCATGTATTTAGACGACATGATAGGCTGGGGAGACACAAAGGAGCAAGCAGAGAAAAGCTATGTCGATGCATTGAAACTGTTGAGAATATTAGGACTACCAACAGTAGAAGAAAAAACACAACCACCATTGACCAAGGTGAAGTGGCTAGGAATTGTTATAAACACGAATGAAATGACCCTTAAATACCCAGCGAAAAGCTCAAGGATGTCAGGAAGGAGGCGAAACAATTCAGAAAAAGAACCACGACCTCCAGTAAACAATTACAGTCCATAATAGGAAAAATCCTACATCTATCGAAGTGCATCTGACCGGCAAAAATATTTGTCAGACGCCTCTTGGAAGCACTGAGGGGAAATAAGAATCAACATATGCCAGTGACGCAAGCAATGCAGAAAGACTTGACGTGGGTGGTGATATGTACCCAGGGTTGGAATGGGATAAGCATGATACCATCACACACAATCTCACGAACGATCTACATCACCATCGACCAAAGTAGTCCCACTGCAACGGATTGTGAGAAGAAAACAAGGGTTGACACGAGCCACACAGACGAAGGAGTCACACAACCCCTCGTGGTGGCAGCACCTGACTTAGTCAATACACTCTTATGACCCACAGACAGTGCAAAGACAATAAGAATTGCCGTGAGCGACAGTGAAACAGCTACAATACTCGCTCAAGGCTCCAAAAAAGAAAAGTACATGAATGGTGCAAGAACGCTATGGCTGATACAAGCTTGGAAACATCTAAGATTTGTGTTTACTATAGAAGATGAACAAGTCATAAAATCTATGATAGACAAAGCAAAGTCATCCATTCCGATAAATAAAGCTGCTACATGTGATATATAATATTTCTCCAATTGAATTCCAGTCTCTGAATTACAGCAGCTACTAGAGGCAGCAGAGAAAGCACAACAAAACGCCAGGGCGCCAGGGACAAATACCAACCACAGGACGGGCATAAAATCATATCTTGCCTTCCTACACCGATACAAGCTGGACTTATATAACATAACTACGCCCCAAGTTTGTGCGTATATTTAATATTTGAGAACATACCTCAAATCTCCGAAGTCGGTAATCAATTACCTGGCAGCCATTAGGGAATATTACAAGAGGATCGACATTCAAGCACCAGCACTTACATCATACATCCTGTACAATTTAAATTAGCCATACTCATCATGGGGTCTCACTAAAAGACGCACAGCACCGGAAACCCGCACAGCATCCGCACGGCACCCGCACAGCACCGCTACTTGTGCGACTAATATTAGACGCACCACTTTGCCATTTTGTATATGAAATATTCTTTTAATAACCATGATATTTGAGGATACAAATTATTGAATGCGGATCTCAATAGCCTGTAAATATGGGTTTTATGACTGGAATAGTTTTATTGTAAATAGCTGTCGAAGTTCGTGATATTTAGATTAATCTAGTGTCATTAAATCACTGCCCCAGTCATGTGTATATATATAGAAACATTTATATTCAATGCTTAGCCACAATTAATAGAACACAATAGATCAATCTATTTTATTAAATATTCTGATTAAAAGGAGAATCAACGCAATTATTACAAAAATGATTATTCAATGCTTAGTCACATTTTCTACTAGCAAAGAAAACTATCATTTCTCTTGCCTGTTATACGACATGGCCAAACCAAGATCAAATCAAATTACGTTAATTCTCTCTAAATCTTTCAGACTTTTTGACAGAGATTTTAAATCACCAACCATTCTTATATGTTCTCTAGTTTTTTGTATAAAGGTATTCAAAACGGGTTCCCATTTTCTGGTATCTTCATATGCAGTGATCGATTTCTGAACAGAATTTGTATTACATGTATATGAGCAATTCCGCCAGAAATAAACAATAAAAATGCATGCATAATGTTTTGAATTAGTGTATACTTGATAGGTCTTGGTATAAGGGCCATAACGCTGATAGAAAAACGTTCGTTTTTTATGTGTGGTGCTGGCAGGAAAATAAGCATTTTCCTGGCCTCACAATTAAAAAAATAAAAAACGTTGTAGGATACTAGGCGATATTTTCCCTCTGGATCCGAAAATACCAACGAGAATAATCTCAGAAAAATATTTAGCCTCTGGAGGAGCTGTTGTTTTTCAACCCAAATGGCGCACTTTTGGTGGAATTGCTCATATACAATAAGGCATTGCGTTCATTCTAATTCTATTCAGAATATTTAATAAAGTTATCCACACTCGCTAGCATGAGTATGGAATGAACCACCAGTTATTTCCACAAATTTATCATTAGTTGACTGGATTTATTTAAAGAATTATAAGTGACTAAATTGCAGAAAATTAATTCAAGCAACTTCGACAGTTAATCAGAGTCAAACTATTCAGCTATTCAATCCCATATTTACTGGCTTTCGAGATCCACCCATCATTATTAATATCCTAACATTTCCTGGTTCTATATTGAATATTTCATGTGAAAAACTGTGAAGTGGTACGTCTAATATTAGTCACACAAGTAGCGGTGCTGTGCGGGTGCCGTGCGGATGCTGTGCGGGTTTTCGGTGCTGTGCGTCTTTTAGCCATACCGCTCATCATGTACTTTCTAGGATTCAGGCAATCAAAAGTTGCCCCTCACACACATAAGGAATTCGATCCATCCAGGCATCTTACACGACAGGACGTATCAATAGCGGGAAACGCACTCACAGTTGTCCAAAAATGGGTGAAAAAGATTTGACCAGTGTAGAAGCCTCACTATACCAAAAGCGCAAGACACAGAGGCCTGCATCATCTCAATATACAACCACGCCATCAAGGAGGCGCCCACTAGGTACAATGGACAACCACTTCTAGTATATCCAGAAACCTATAAGCCTATTACCACATCGGATTTCGCACTACACTTTAAATGGTCCATAAAGAACTTGGGCCTTGACGAATCAAGTTACTAACTTCATTCAATAAGGCGTATTCAAGAAGCAGATATATATACAGAGATTTGGATCATGGTCCAGTGATGCTTATGAAGCCTATATCACTACAAACGCTGCAACAAAAGTAATGACTGCCCTAGTGCTAACCGCATCAAACAAGCAACCAAAAGGTCCTCGACCTCAGAAAGTAAATCAGAAAAAATAGACTCGGTGTTAGACCTTGCCACAATCAAAAAGACTCGGGTATTGACCCTGCTAAACAAAAATGGACTCGGTTAATGACCCTGCCTTTCTTTTACAAATGGGCCCCGCCCGAATCCTCATTTACCTCTTGTTATAATTTCTCAAACTTATAAACAAGGGTCTCACCCTTCACTTTCTCATTACCTAAGGGCATCGCCCAAACATAATATTTAACCACCTACTTTTATTCAGCTGCACCACAGCTAACTCAATAAACAATAGGCACGTCCGGGGCTTGGCGACATTTATTAATAATTCAAATAAAAAATTCTTACAAAATTAAATCAAATATTTTATCACTCATTTATTCAACAATTCTTTATACAAAAATGTTATCAACAAATAAAATGTTGTCGCCCAAATGCCTGCCTCTGTTTAGTCATTAATCTTTTATTCATATATTATCAAACTCTCATTATAATTAATTGGGGGAAAGCACGAATGGTACATGGATGTGTCATCTGTTGTAAATAAGGTTATATTATCAGCATATTTTACAAGCTCAATGTTACCAGTAATAAGTCGTCTAAAGTTCTTTCTTATACTATCAGAAATAAATTCCTGTGCTATTGTGAACAGATAAGGTGACATGGGGAATTCTTGTTTTATGCATTTTTGTATATTAAAAAATTCGGAAAGGTAGCTATTGGATGTGAAACAATCCCTTGAACCTTCCAGTAAGATCTTAACCCAGTCAATTATATATGCCGGAAAATGTAAGGATCTCTACGCCCTTAAAAAGAATTGAATCATAAGCTTTTTTGAAGTCAACCATGGCTATCATTCCCTCTCTTTTATTAGGAGGGTAGCCTCTGTGTTTTTCTGTTTTAAGTTGTATTTCGATTGAATGGGCGCAGCCTCCTTTTAGTATCACTATAGGAAAGGTATACTTATACAGGAGCCTCTGTCGCACCCCTGGCTAAGTCTAAATTGGAGGGGTGGCCTGTCAGTGGCCACATGGGTCTGTTTTGACTGTGTTGGCTGGTGCTGTTAAGTAGAGGAGTGTATTGGCTTGGCCTGTTTGCTGTGAGTGACAGGGAGGGAGGAGGGAGGACAGGGAGGGAGGTGTACAGACTGGCTGTGATTGACAGGGGGTTGGGTACTAGGCAGGGGGTTGGCTACTAGGATGGTGCTTGAGGATAAGTGAACAACCCTGAAAGCTTGTGAACAGTTACTAGGCAGGGGGTTGGCTACTAGGCATTCCTACTAGGCCAGGCCTACAAGTGTGATCTGACAAGCTACATCCTGTAAGATCTTTATCTTTGGATCTGTAGACTGTCATCTGTACATCTGTGTAAACTGATTTCAGTGAGAGGAAATATCTGAGGAGATCATCAGATAAGTTATGTAACTGAAGTGTAACATCACTGTGAAATGCCTCCTGCTGATTGTGGCCCAGAGTGGAGGAGGCCAGGTTTGGAAGTGAGTGATGGTTGCCTATGCAATCAAATGAAAAAAAGAAATACAAAAAAGAACTATATACTAAAAATTAGAAGCAAAAGAAAATAGCAGTTAGGCAAATCAGCTGGGCTACCCTCCTAGTATCGAAAGATACTATAGCAATTGGGCAGTAGTATGTTGTCTTGTTTATTTTTTGAAAGCTTAAAACATCATGTTTTCATCGTATTGCAACACTAATATATCAATTATTCATGAATCCATATTTATCCTCATCTATAATGCCATTATGTTTATGTTTACATCGCCCCTCTGCCATCATCGTGCCCCTCTAAACTGGGTTGTCTGCCCCGCTTGTGCCCCGTGGTCATGTGTGTGTGTGTACTGTTATGTACGGTGGATGAGAATGGTACATACCGTTCCGTCCTATGTCCGCCCCCCAAAAAAATTGTACCTCGTCATACATTTACCATTGAAATATTCATAACAGGGGTCAGTTTGATCGGTGATGGGACGGGACGGCCTCGTAAAATTCTGCGAAAACCACTGTAACATACCAAACCCCAAACCCGAAAAATGTCCACTTGATCCGCACATTACATTTTTTTCGCCAGCCTCCTATACATGTATATGTATGTATTCAGTCATTCAAAGGGAAAGAAAGCCTATAAGTCCTAACTTAATATGCACCGATTTGAATAAATCCTGATTTATATCAAAGAGCAGTTACTGGAGGAGGTACTGAAAGAGTTCCTGAAGAAGGCTATAGGGAGTTACTAGTGAAGGTTACTGGGGGAATTTACTGGAGGAGGTTACTGGAGGAAGTTGTTATACACACGTTTTTGCCTCTATTGACTAATTCATCCTCCTGTACACCCCCCTGTACCTCCTCCTGTACATACCTCTGTACCTCCTCCTGTACATCCTCCAGTACATACCCCTGTACCTCCAACCTGTACCTCCTCCTATCATACCCCTGTACATCCTCTTGTACATACACCTGTAAATCCTCCTGTACATACCCCTGTACATAGCCCTCCTGTATGTCCTCCAGTACATACCCCTGTACCTCCAACCTGTACCTCCTCCTATCATACCCCTGTACATCCTCTTGTACATAGACCTGTAAATCCTCCTGTACATACCCCTGTACATAGCCCTCCTGTATGTCCTCCAGTACATACCCCTGTACCTCCAACCTGTACCTCCTCCTATCATACCCCTGTACATCCTCTTGTACATAGACCTGTAAATCCTCCTGTACATACCCCTGTACATAGCCCTCCTGTATGTCCTCCAGTACATACCCCTGTACCTCCAACCTGTACCTCCTCCTATCATACCCCTGTACATCCTCTTGTACATACACCTGTAAATCCTCCTGTACATACCCCTGTACATAGCCCTCCTGTATGTCCTCCAGTACATACCCCTGTACCTCCAACCTGTACCTCCTCCTATCATACCCCTGTACATCCTCTTGTACATACACCTGTAAATCCTCCTGTACATACCCCTGTACATAGCCCTCCTGTATGTCCTCCAGTACATACCCCTGTACCTCCAACCTGTACCTCCTCCTATCATACCCCTGTACATCCTCTTGTACATACACCTGTAAATCCTCCTGTACATACCCCTGTACATAGCCCTCCTGAATGTCCTCCTGTACATACCCTGTACATGGGTCAGAAAAATGTACAATTGAACTTCACCGATCCTCTCAAATACTAAATACAATGCAGAAGAAATTGTATTTAAATTAATTATCGTAGATAATGGAAGTCACTCAGAAAAAGAATCAATACATAAATTGAAAAGAATAGGTTGAGGAAAGAAAAAGATTAACTCATGCTCTTGGTAAAGAGAGATAAGGGGGGAATACAAGGGTAAACTGTAAAATCCTGTTATGTAGTTGTAGTTAATTTATTATAACCAATACCTCTAAAAAATGAGGGTAAAAAATCTATCTAACTGATGTAAGAGTCTTCATGTAAATGTAACTATAAGGTGAACTCTTGGTGATAGAAATGTCATGTAAAATTTTATTGTCGAATTTGAATTTATTATAAACTGAAATGTATGAGATTAAAAAGGATCCACATGTATTAATACAATATGCCAGCGGAAGCCTGGGAAGAGCAACAATGCGTTGAAAGGCACACATCCATTTTCTCTACATTTGTTGTAACTATCTATTGAGAAATAAAAATCTATATATATATATATATATATATATATATATATATATATATATATATATATATATGTAGTGGATATGAGGATCAGCGCAAGTCTAGTATAGCTTGCTGTTGTTTTAACTCTTATATAACCGGGTCGGCCTTCAAGGTCAAGGTTGGAGCTCCGCTCGCTCAGCCTTTCAAGCCTTTCGGATCTGTTCCGTTTTTACCTTGAATGAAATGTTAAGCTTTACCCTAGTTACAGATTACCTTTCATCTTTCTGCATTGACCAGAATACGTACTGTATTGCATAACTGTGATGTATTGTGTATCTCCTGTATCACTTATTCCTGTACGAAGAACATCTTGCCATTTACTTGTACACACCTTGTTATTGTACGGATTGTATTTGTGACTATTCCGGAAATCCTTTCCGTCAGATGTCTTGGTTAGCCCGGCTGACCATGTACCTTGTGATTGCACTGTGGGGGAAATAAAGCTACGGAAACAGAGATCGTTGTCCATGTTTTACTTTCCCTTAGTCGAGAGGAGAATCGAACCTGGGTTGTCTAAGTAATAGCACGAAGGTTATCGCGGGCTGGATAACTAGTGTCACCATTTACTGATAAACTACCTGTAGGAGAGCCTACAGCCCCGGATTGGTAATCGAGATATCCGGGGGTTCACTACAATTGGTGCCGTGCCAGTTCTCGACCTCAGTGCTTTCAGTCCGTTGGTTGTCCCAAATTTCTTCCCGGAAGAAATTGAGACTGCGGTGGCAGTCCGTGACGTCTACGAAAGATGTCGTATTCTGATTCTGCGGCGCAGACGGAAGGAGGTCGTTATGGAACGAAATCGAGGAGACAAGATTTCGTGGGTAGAGACCCGGGGCCGACAACCCCGAGAAGTCTCCCCGCGGATTTCGAGTCACCTTCCTCTGACCGTGGTGCCAGAGGCGGAGCGAGACCAAAATATTCCGGAGGGAATTTCGCGCAGTGGAGAGGCCCGCCGAACGACACGGAAGATTCTGACCTTCGTGAGAAATTCCGGCAGTCGATCGCGGAAGAGCTCCAAACCCAAGTCCGCGAGCTGATGGATGAGAATTTTGAGCTCCGTAAGAGAATAAATACGGAATCCGTGGACAATGGTCCGGACGGGCGTTTACTTGAAGATCATGTAAAACCCTCCCTAGAGACGGGGACCCCGCAGAGACGTGAGATGACAGCTCTGGAGTCGGAGTTGCTTGAGATGATCCAGGGGATTGGGAAGCAGAATCCTACCAGAGGTCCCGTGACATCCACGTTTATGGACCAAAAACCGGCTAGTGAGCCTACTGCAAATGATCCGTCGATTGTGTCCGATCAGGGCGGAAGAGACCGAGATCACCGCGGTGTGACGTTCTCTCGGCATACGATGATGACATCATCTCCGAGACGAACACGTAAGAAACATGATGACTCTCAGTGGGGAGAACCTGATCGCAAACGACAGGGAAATCATGGCAGAGAGCATGGCCGAGGGAATAGTCCTTCTCGTCATATAAGTCCTGCCGGAGGGCATGCGCGTTCGGCGTATGTAACCGCATCCCCGTTGTTTCCGCAGAGGCGTTCTCAGGGGGACTCGGACAGTTCTGACGAGGATCGACGACAGAGGTCGCCTTCCCATAGATCCCGTAGAACCAACCGGTCCCTAGTCCCTGGTCTTGAGTATGACGGACCAGAGGAATCTGATGAGGAGTTCACGTTTGTTCACCGTGAGGAAGTTGAGAATCACCCGCCGAAGGTCCCGCCGGTGAAGATGTGGGATGGCAAAACCGCCTGGCGGACCTACCTCATGGAGGTAAAGGTGATCGCTGAGTCGCACAATTGGACATCTGCTCAGTTGCTTCGACAATTGAGGTGCGGCACACGCAAACAGCTGGCAGAAATGGGTGACCTGCCAGTGGACGTCAATCTCCGGCAGTTCGTTGAGCACATGGATGCGAACTACGGAGAAAGGTCCAAGTTCCGGTTGCAGGCTGAGTTCTACAACTGTAGACAGACCCCAGGACAAGCCGTTCGCTTGTTCGCCAATGAGGTGGCACGGAAGGGCCGAAAGTCGTTCGGTCGCATGGACAACACATTGAGAGCTGTGTCCCTGCGCATTTTTTTGCAAGGGGTCACAAACGCTGAGATGTCCGCGTGGGTGCGTCTAAAGCAACCACGGGACTTGCAAAGCGCTGTAGATTGGGCGGAGGTATGGGAATCTTGTCAATTGGATTCTCGCTCAGTTACGACCATCAATGCAGCGGAGGCTGCCCTGGTTGTTCCGGAGATCCCTGCACCCAATAGCAGACCTTCGCGAAGAGCATCGCGGAGAGCGATTGTCCAGGCCACAAGCGCAGCGAGTGCTTCAGATTCGTCAGATGATGGTCTGCAAGCCGCTGTGATCCAGGTCTTGCAAACTTGGAAGGGCGGACAGGGACGCAACGGGAGCGGAAGGACTTCCGGTAGTACTTCTCAGTGGAGAGGGAAATCGGAGAGGCCCCGCGGAAGGTGCTATGCTTGCGGACAGGAAGGGCATTACATCGCCAACTGTCCCAAGAAAGCAAAGAAGGGAGATTCCGAACTCAAGGCGATTACCGACGGGAAAACCTCTGAGTCGGAAAACTCCAACCGGACCGCATAGAGCGCGAAGTGCGATCCGGGGAGTCGATGGCGCTCCGCAGTACTACAATTCGTGTGGTATCTGCACAACACGCGGAAGATGGGAGTGAGGCTCTGACGCCCGTGTGTAGGGAAGCGGGTAGAGTAATACAAGATAGCTGCCCGTTACCGAAAACGGATACTAGTTGGTCGTCTGATGAGACTACTCATCCAGGGATCGGAGTTGATCCAGTGGATAGTTTTGCAGATAGCGATCCTGACGTGCTATGGGGTCGTGCAGAACTCCGAGCTGTTGTCGGTCAAGTGTTAGTCGTGGAGGAAGGTCCCGACAACCTTGCCGTCGTTCAGCAGGTTTCCGGTGATGAGCAGAGAACGCTGAAGATCCGTGATGCATGCATTGGGGAGAGATGGTACGCGACTGTATCTGTGAACGAAGATATCAGTGAATTTCTGTGGGACCAAGGTGCGACGACTAGCCTTGTGACAAAGAGATTCTACGATTCCCTGCATCAATCCTTGCGTACCATCCTTGCGTTGAGCAATGGCGCTGATGCTGTGAAAATGCACCATTGGCGCGGATCTCGACCGTTGCGGATGAGTCCCTCTGTGAAAACGATCGAAGCTAAGGAGACTGAGGATGGGTATGAAGTAACACTCCGGGAAGCGGTGGTTATCCTTCCTCGATCAGTCACACTTGCTAAGATTGACGTTCGCAGGTGCTCTGACACATCAACAGGTTTGATGTTCGAGCCCGATCAGAGACTGCTGAAGGAATATTCACTGGGATGCCTTAACACTTATGTGACGGCGGATGAAAAAGCAGTGATAGCCTTCAGTAATCCGTCCGGAGAGTCCCTACGTCTAGAGACTGATGTGGTGGTCGGAAAAGTGAGTGAGGTGACGCTGCAATCGTCCCCTGCCACTTGTCCGGAGGGGGTAGATCCGGGGATTAGAAGAGCTATCATTAACTCGATACAGATGGTGGAGTTGCCGTCCGTAGTCGATGATGACCTGATTGCCCCTGACATTCCGGTGCCACCGAGTACGGAATGCCCGCTAGCGAAACTAGTGAGAGAGACGCACTTGACTGATCAGAGTGAAAAGTTGCAAGTTGCGGAGCTCCTGACTGAGTTCCGTGAGTGTTTCGCGTTACCTGGCGATGAGCCGGGCCACACTCACGTTGTCAGACATGTGATTGACACTGGTAGTTCCAGACCTATAAAACTCTGCTATAGGCGAATTCCAGTGGCCAAGCGTGACCTAGCGGAGGCTGAGATCTGGCGGATGTACGAGCAGGGACGCATAGAGCATTCTAACAGTCCGTGGGGAGCACCCATCGTGATGGTTGGTAAAAAGGATGGCTCACAGCGTTTCTGTGTCGATTACCGCCAGTTAAATTCTGTGACTGTGAAGGATAGCTTCCCACTCCCTCGTATTGACGAATGCGTCGAGGCGTTAGGCGGAAACCAGTGGTTCTGCACCCTCGACCTGGAGTGTGGGTATTGGCAGATCGCGATGGACAAAGAGAGCAAGCAGAAAACTGCTTTCCTGTCTAGCGCGGGGCTGTTCCAATTCAAAGTAATGAGCTTTGGATTGTGCAACGCCCCTGCCACTTTTCAACGTATGATGGATCGTATGCTAGGCGATCTCCGTTGGAAAGCGTGTCTGGTATATCTGGACGATGTAGTAGTATTTGGGGAAGCCTTTGCGGAGTGCCTCCTAAATCTACGCCAAGTGCTCGAGAAGATCCGGGAGTTCGGATTGAAATTGAAACCCAAGAAATGCGAACTATTCCGCAGAGAAGTGGAATACTTGGGTCGGATTGTGTCACACAAAGGCATCTGTGCAGACCCAAAGAAAGTACAGAAAGTCAGCGAGTGGCCAATTCCGAAAAATGCTAAGGAGATTCGGCAGTTTTTGGGATTCGCATCCTACTACCGTGAGTTCCAGCCGAACTTTTCGATAGTTGCCGCTCCTTTGCAAGAAGTTGTGAACTCCGCCGGGAGGGAGAAGAGATATTCTAAGCCCATAGAATGGTCTCCGGAATGTGATGTGGCCTTCCAGAGCATAAAAGAGTTGCTAACCTCTGCTCCGGTGCTGGGATATCCCCAAAAGGAAGGGAAATTCATCCTAGACACGGATGCTAGCGGGTTCGGCATGGCGGGTGTGCTTTCGCAGATACAAGATGAGAAGGAGGTAGTCCTTGGGTATGCCAGCAACAGCTTGGATAAAGCCCAACGGAATTACTGCGCCACGAAGAGAGAGCTCTTAGCAGTACTAACCTACCTGAAGAAGTTCCGGCATTACTTGTTAGGAAACCGAAACTTCATTGTGCGAACTGACCACGCCTCCCTGCGTTGGCTATTGAACTTTAAAGATCCGACGGACATGCTTGCACGCTGGTTGACTCAGATGCAGGAGTTCGGTCTGGATCAGAGCATGATTCTCCATCGAGCCGGAAAGAAACATGTGAATGCTGACGCCCTTTCTAGAGTTCCGACTCGGAAGTGTGTCCGCGTTGACTGTGCAGACTGCGGAGCGCATGATGCAGTTGTCGCAACGGCAACAGTTAGTCTAGCGCCGCAGGAAGATGTGATCCAGAAAGCCCAGCAGAGCGACCCCACGATCCGGAGAGTTATCGATGTATTGGAAGGTACTAAACCGGTCCCGGACAAGCAGTCCCTGTCCGCGGAGTCCGATGAATACTGTACCTACATCCATAACAGGGGGAGTTTGGAGATGAGAAACGGTGTCTTGTGCTATGAATGGGTTCGGCCAAGCACCGGAAGAACGTACTTGCGGAAGATAATTCCTACTGCGCTCCGCTCAGAGGTGTTTCATGCTATGCATGGACCTAAGACTGCAGGGCACTTTGGGTTCCTCAAAACGAGCTGGGCCGCGAAGATGAAATACTTCTGGCCAGGTATGAGGGGAGACCTGAAGCGCTGGCTGAGAGCCTGCCCGGAATGCAGTATGCGGAAGACGAGAGGTGGTGGCGGAATCACCCCCTTGAAAAAGGAATTACACGGAGAACGGTGGAGCCGAGTGTGTTTGGACATCATAGGACCATTCCGTCCATCCCCGCGTGGCAATAACTACGTGATGGTGGTGACGGATCACTTTTCGAAGTGGGCGGAGGCCTACCCTATGCCAGACCACACGGCCGAGAGGTGTGTGGAAGTGCTGTTCCGTGAGTGGATCCTGCGTTTTGGTTGTCCCGTGTCGTTACAAACGGACGGAGCGCCAGAATTCAGATCTGCCTTGTTGAGAAGCATGTTTGAAATGCTGGGCATCGAGAAGCTGTTGACCCTTCCGTATAGACCCCAGTCTAACGGACAAGCGGAACGCTTTAATCGAGTATTAGTCGAGCAGCTATCCTGTCTAACGGACTACAGTGCCACGGATTGGGATATGCTTGCCCCATGTGTTGCCCATGCATACCGTGGAAGTGTCCATGCGAGTACTTTATGTACACCTAATGCCGTGGTCTTTGGCGCTGAGCTGGTGACCCCAATGGATCTGATCTATGGAGTGGAACCAGGAGGCCTGGACTTTCCGTGCCGAGTAGCGTTCGTAGAGAACCTGAAGCATTGGTTGAGGTTGGGCCATCAGTTCGTTCGTGAGAATCTGGGCGTATCCGCTATACACCAGAAGAGAGACTACGATCGAAAGTCCAACCCAAAGCGCTTTGAAGTGGGTGCTGTTGTATATCGCTACAACCATCCGCAGGCCAGTAAGAAGATCGGTCCCAAGTGGGATGGGCCCTTCAAAGTGAAGAGATTCATAGGTGGCACAACCTATGAACTAGAAACAGCACAAGGTATTGTGAGGTGTCACGTCGACTACCTTAAGCGAGCTTTCGATGAGAACGGACCCATCCAGGTGGTGAACTTGGATAGGGCACCAGAGTTCCGTGCATTGCAGGAAGCTGGTCGCGATATCTTGAGACTGGAGAGAGGCAAAGTCTTGCCCGGGACGGAGTGTCCGACGCGGAGAGAGAAAGAAAAAGTTTCCATAGGCGTTAAGCCACGGGGAAGGCCGAGGAAGGAACGGAATAAGGAGTGCAATGCTACGGCAACCAAGGGAATGGTCCTTTCGGTAGCTCCGGATCCCCCGGATTCGCCCCAACCTGTAGCTGCGCCACGGAAAGTCGGTAGACCCCGGAAAGCTGTGGCGGAGGCCCCAGTCGTACCAATTCCGTGTCCTCCGACTCGAAAGAGAGGGAGACCTCCGAAAACTGCAGCGAAAGCTAAAGCTCCTCGGACGCCACCTGCCGTCTACTCTACTGTCAAACGTGGAGGGAGGCCGAAGAAGTCGGAAGAGGGTTGAGAAAGAGACGCGATGAGTCCCCGGCGGAAGTTGTAACAAGGACACGAGTGTGTCGTCCTCCAGATCGGTTACAACCGGGATCCTAGCCTTGTTGTGTGCAAACCGGGGGGATTTTGATCTGATCCCTCCACCCTAAAAACACGAGAAGTCGACTAAGGTTGCAAGACGGAGAAATGCACCTAAGTCCCATTCGGTGCATGAGGCTGCCTCGTCTCATGTAGCCGGGAAAGAACCAACAACATCAATTTCGGAGATGAGTAACCCAGAAATATAGATGAGAGCTGTGAGTGGCTTGAAGTTAGACCTATGTTGAGGGAATGGTCCCACTCCGTAGTGTACTGGCTCTGAATCTTGGTTTGGATACCTTGAAATTGCTGCTAGTAACAGTGTCATTGTTGGGTGAATTCACTGGAATTCCCCTCCACCCTGTCTCAGTGGAGAAGTAGTCAGTTTACGTACAGTCAAAAACCTCAGTCACGGGGAGCGTAACTGATCTAAGCATGCAAAACCGGGTAACATTATCCGTCAGGCAGTGGCGGGAGCATGGCGCTGTAGTAGCGTGGCGGTTAAGTGAACTAGCGTTGCATCAGGGTGCCGCTAGAGGTGGCTGCATCCGGGTTCACCAGTTCGCTCCGCCTCGTGGCTCACTTTGCTCCTGGACTCTGACCTGTAAGTACGCTTTCTACTGTGATCGTTCTATGAGTTGATTTGTCGCATGAAACTTGTATGAATTGATTCTGTATGATTGCTATGAAGGAAGAGAGGTATTTTAACATGATACCGATGGTTGTCACAGAGGTGTGCGTCTAGTATAAGACGTAAGTTTCGGTGTTTCTGGTGTGGGGAGATAGAGCACCGAAGCTACGACCCAACCGCCATCTTGGATGTGGACATGAATCGGGCCACGCTACGATGATTTTTCGATTATCTAGCTTGTTTGGTACATTCTATGTTCTCAGGCTTGTGTATTTTATAACTAGAATACTCGGAGAGATCATACTAGTTGTATCCGTTGTCTTTTTGGGCAACTTTTTACCTAAGTTATGTGTAAATAGATGTTCCGGCTGCATCCGCTCCCGTGACTAGAACTTTAATGTTTATGTTATAGGATCGGAGAACTAAAAAGCTGCCAACTTAACCCCTGAGAGTGCCTGAGAGAATCCCGTGTGATTTCCGTGTGATTTCCGTGAGATTTCCGTATGACCCAAGATGAGCCGGACCGAGAGCCGACACGAAGACGATGAGAGTCTGAGCGGAGAGACCACTGAGGAAGAGATTCCGGTGGAAGTGGAGGCGAAACTCCTAGAGCAGGAGGGTGAAGATGAGGTCGCCCCCTTCCAGGCTTTGAGTGAGGCAGAGTTCGCTCAGGCCTTGTCAGACGCCGCTCAGGAAGACCCGGACTCCGTGAAGATTGAGCCCACGGAGAAGAGAACTTCCCCCCGCAAATCTCCGCGCAGAGGCCGGAGTAATGCCACCGAGAGGACTGCTGGACGTGGTCAGTCCAGGTCCCCCGGCAGAGGCCGGGTTGGCAGAGAGCGAGGGCGGAGTGCGGACAAGAAGCATGGGCTGCGCCCCTTGTCCGTGAACGTAGAGCGAATGGACATCGATTCGCCTGGTGTGGCCGGAGCCTCCGCAGTGACTAAGCCTAAGGGCGCGGAAGGCAAACCCGTGGCCAAAACCCCCAAGAAGAGAGTGATGAAAGTTCACCGAGAGAGACTGAGTGTGAGAAGCGCTCGGTTCCGTGATGTGGAGAAGGTATCAGACCTCCGTACCCTGTATGAGGAAGGCACGGAGTTGTACCCTATTGATCCCTCCACAGACGTCCCCGGGAAGTTTGTCCCGATCGATGATGAGAGTGAGGATGAGTCTGCCGAGTTTACGGACAACCTCATGGAGAGGTATGAGACTCGGCTGTGGCCAAGCCTGTTCCGTAAAGAGCAAACGGACGCAGGCACGTACCAGAAGGTGGCTTATGCTGCGGAACTGTGGAAACCCGGTTTCCGTTGCCCCTTCGCGGTGTGTAGGTGTCCACGAATGAACACTTCTGGCGTCAAGACCTACGCCACTAGAGAGCGCCTGTTCCGCCACTTCTGTGAGGAACATGGTACCCGGAGAGAGGTGTGGACTTGCCCGTCCTCCTCCTGTTTGCAAAGACTAGACAGACGTATCGAGCTGGTACGACACCTTCAGTACGGTGAGAAGGTGGCTCACAAGTCTAGCCGTGACAAAGCCGTGGAGAAAGCCCAAACCGTCACGCCGACCAGGGAGGTGAATACGCTGTTCATGCGGACAACGTATCTTACGAATGCTGATTTGCATCTAGTCCGGCGGAAGGCAACGAAAGCTGCTTCCAAGGACACTGGATTTGCAAGGCCAGCTGCCAGTGCCGCTGCCGGAGCTCCGAGCTCTTCTAAAGCTCAGTCCGGCAAGAAAGGCAAGAAGAGAGATCAATCCCGATCTAATTCCAGAAGCAGTAGCTATGGAATTCCGCCTACCCCTAAGAGGATAGCGACGTGTGCTCAGCAAGCAGCTGAAGGGTTGGTAGCGCAACTACCCCCTCCTGTCCCGACTGCTGAGCTGTTGGCAACCGGAGAGACCGCGGTGAGGGAAGTTTTAGAGCAAGCCTCTGAAGCAGTCCTGACCGTTGAGACCAGAGTCAATGAGGTGCTCCATACGCTAGCGGAGCCCCTGCGTCAGCTGCAAATGGTCCTTGACCAAGTGCAGGAGCTTGCAACACTCAGAGAGGAGAACCGTTGCAACGCTCGTCTGATCCGAGACCAGCGACGTGGACTAAAAGAGAGAGACGACAAGATCCGCGTCCAAGAGGAGATTATTGGAAATCTCCGGGCAGAGTTGGAAGACGCCGGGAGAGAACCCCGTCTCCAGCCTCAGTCCCAAGTGCCCCGAAGTGTCCCGAGTAGTACTGTGACTAGTGCCACTCAGAGTCAGCGACCTGACCTAGCGACGGAAGAAGTGCCTATGCCTTCTCCGTTCCCCGCAACCCCTGCTCCTATGCTAATGGACCAACATAGCATGCAGCGGTTTTTCATGTTTGGTCGCCTCATGAATGAGTTCATGGGTGCCCAACCCGTGAGCGGTGGTTTGGTGCCAAACCCCGCCATGCCCGTGTCATTCCAGATGATGCCACCAATGCCAGTGACCCCTGGAAGAGACAGGCCTACAACTCCTGCAGTGATTGATCCTGCCGATATTCCGGAGCACGGAATGGAGGACACTGAGCAGAAGGAGAAGTAGGTCCAGCTACTGTGTGCTGGGCGTGCAAACCGGGACGAAATGCCCACGGATGTGACTTACGGACTGAGATTTTGATGACGACGAATGGCCGGACGGACTTGATGATGACTTGATTCCTTGACGAACGGAAATGGGGACCCCTGATGTCACTGATGTAACCGACTCTTGATGAATACGGATGCCAGACTTGTCACGGATGTTCTGATGCTAACTGCTTACCGACCCCGGACCCCCCGGAAAGAATTTTTTTTTCCGTGCGGAAAGTGAGAAGTTTTTCCAGCCTAAAGGTTATTACTTTACTTGACATATTGTACATATAGCTGTAGCAGGTCTACTGAAGCTCCTTCTTGTCAAAGGCTGTTTGAGTATGTTGAATCCGAATGATTCTCATGCTGTAATTAGAGATGTCGCGATTATTGTATAACGTGCGCGGGTCACTATATTGCTCCTGCCTGTACTTTTGAATTCGCATTGTTAATTCTCTATTGGTGCTTTACTTCTTACTTATTTTATATCCACATTGCCTTATAATAATTTACATATTGTAGATTGTGTTACTCCGTTGGGTTAAAAATCTATAAATTATGGAGGGGGTATTGTAGTGGATATGAGGATCAGCGCAAGTCTAGTATAGCTTGCTGTTGTTTTAACTCTTATATAACCGGGTCGGCCTTCAAGGTCAAGGTTGGAGCTCCGCTCGCTCAGCCTTTCAAGCCTTTCGGATCTGTTCCGTTTTTACCTTGAATGAAATGTTAAGCTTTACCCTAGTTACAGATTACCTTTCATCTTTCTGCATTGACCAGAATACGTACTGTATTGCATAACTGTGATGTATTGTGTATCTCCTGTATCACTTATTCCTGTACGAAGAACATCTTGCCATTTACTTGTACACACCTTGTTATTGTACGGATTGTATTTGTGACTATTCCGGAAATCCTTTCCGTCAGATGTCTTGGTTAGCCCGGCTGACCATGTACCTTGTGATTGCACTGTGGGGGAAATAAAGCTACGGAAACAGAGATCGTTGTCCATGTTTTACTTTCCCTTAGTCAAGAGGAGAATCGAACCTGGGTTGTCTAAGTAATAGCACGAAGGTTATCGCGGGCTGGATAACTAGTGTCACCATTTACTGATAAACTACCTGTAGGAGAGCCTATGTTGGTGTGAGTCCCGATTTATTTAAGAAGATATCTGTGTTATATTGGAATACTGCATGGATCAGGGCAAGCTTGTAATTTGCAGGAAATATAGCTTTAAGGTAGTTTGCCCGTTGAGTGACCCTTCGAGGCTCATGTTTGTGGAGGTGGCTAAGTAGATTAATTAGGAGTATTGATTCTGCTGGTGAATGACGTGCGCGATGACGTGGGCGCAAGGACATGGGGGAGGAGTTGGGAAGTCCCAATTGGAGGAGGAGGAGAGGTGTTGTATAGAAAAAGAGGAGATAGGACTGAGAAAAGGAACTTCTCCAGAGATCTGCTTCAGCTTCAAGACTCCCTGCTGAGACCACAGAGAAAGACTATCCAAGATAGATAGAATGCAGGACATTCTATTCAGACTAGCATTCCAGACTTTTACATACACTGCCTCTCAAGGAGATAGATTCGGACTTTGGGCATTCTTCTAGCCAGACTTGTCTCCACTCACATTCACCAGCTAAGTAGAACATTTTCACTGTGTACTTGTTTGAATATCCTACTGCTTGGCCAGGGTAGATTGAAGGGAAAACACTCAGGGGTACTCACACCTCCCAGCAAAGGGTATTGTTACATTGGTTCAGGGCTCACCAGGACATTATTAGGATTGGTGTATATTCATTCATTATAACTGTTCACTTCAAATAAATATCTAGCACTGCAGATTTCCAGTTTGTATTTTGATTCCGAGAATGGTATGTAGGGCCAGAATTCTATCGCACAGACCTATAGAGACACTATAATTGACCATAATTGGTTAGACACCATAGGAGAGCAGAGAAGCATAACAGCCAAGCGGAAGACTTAGGTAACATCCCAGATGGGGGCTATAGATTCAAAGCCCATAGTTCAACCTAAAGCTAACACGACGTGTCTAAATGATCTAACAGTAATGCTAACATTATAACTAAATTGAGAACTAAATTGAGATAGGAACACCTACACTTGGTGGAGAACTCCGGATTAAACTGTTTTCTGCAATGCGATTTTCGAAGAAATGGAGTGAATATAGCTTTTGTTAATGAGTGATAAGCTGCATTCAGCAGACAAGCCCAAACCAACAGAAAATAGGTCACGTCCCCAGAAAAGGGCAGACTTTAAGTTATCAGCAAGTTTGAGATCTGGGTGGAAAGACAAAGATACACAGGTCCAGTCCAATGAGAATTATTTAAAGGCAAAATTATCGGGAGCTAGGAAAAAGATACAGGCAAAGAAAAATGCTGACACTAGTTCACGGCAGATGAGTGAGGAAGATAAAACTGAAACTTCGAAACCTGTAGCAGGAGGCTCTGGAGAGACAAATAAGCAATTAGGAGCAGTAGCTCAGTTTGGAAGTGAGTCTGACTTTAGGAGGGACAGTGGTTTTCCTGTTTCCAGTCCTCTATACGAAACAGAGGCAGATGATTCGTATGAAGAATTAATACAAGAGGAGGAGTCGGAATACACTTTGAAAGATAAGGGGGAATACTCAGAAGAAAAGAGTAAAAGTAGAGAAGATTTGATAACCGACTCAGAATCATCGGAAGAAGATTTTTACACGCCTAAAACTGACAGAGGCCACGATCAAAGGGACATAGAAGCACAAAAGAAAGAAGTCGGGGGTGATGCTGAGGGAAATGCTGAACTGATACAGCGGCAGCAAACTAAAGATAATCAGAATATAGCTCAGGCCGCTGTCCAGGCAGCGAAGACACAGGCACAGCCGCCGCCTCAGCAGCAGCCGCCGGCGGCGCCTCCACCGGGCGGTGAAGGTAATCTTCAAGCGCCTAATTTAGATCAGAACCAAGGGCACGGCGCAGAGATGGCGACAACTCTATCAGACGACACAATAGATAAATTGGCTAAGGCCAATGCAGAACAGAGCGAACGCAATATTGGCAAAATAACTAAAGAATTGACCGTGTTGAAGGAATCAATGGCTGAACTGGATCTGGGAAAGGGTGCGGCGGCGCAACTGAGAACTGCTTTAAGGGGTTCAATAAGGTTCTCGGGTGAGCCTGGAGAGGATCCAAGGAAATGCCACGTTATTTAGCGGGCGCTGCAAGGTGCTGGTTTCAGATGAACGGTTTCAGGAAGGGTAGCGCCTGGAATGAGGTGAAGGCAGCGTTCATGAAACGTTATGAGCCACTTTCTTTGGCAGACAGAAAAGCTATTAAATATGAGAGAATGTTGGAGGGTGAATCATTGCGTAAATTCTTCGACAAATTCCAGGAGAGAATGGTAAAATCAGAGACTTTTGATCCAGCTGAAGTTAAAGAATGTTTGCTTACTAATTTATTGCCTAGGTACAGAAACATGGTATCTACTAAACCACTGATGGGCGTGAATGACATCATGGAATATCTGTTGCAAAGAGAACAGACGGAGACTGGTCGAGATGCCGCAGAACTGAGAGGTCTCAAGGGCGAATTGGGACAGCTGACGACCTTGGTAAGGGAACTGTCCGGAAAGGTGGAGGTCTCCACTCCAAAGCGTCGGGCGAATGCTGTGTTGCCGGCCGGGGGAGCAGAGCAGCGCAGCCGGGAGCCTCAGCGGGAAACCAGACGGCAAGCAGACGGAGGACAGCGTCCCAGGCAGCCAGTTAAGTGCTATTTCTGTGATAAGCTTGGTCATTTTAAAAGAGATTGTTTTAAATATAAAGCAAGGTTCCCTAGATTAGGGGGTAACGAGCCACAGAGGCGTAATAATTATAACCCAAACTTTGATGGTAATTGGAGGGGTAAGTCTAATAGGTCACCTGTTGGAAATCAGGGGAATTCCAGCGGTGCCCAAGCAGAGGGAAACCAGTCGGGCACAAGACAACAGGTAGGCTACACAGCCCCAAAGGTAGGAAATACTTCCACAATCTTGGAGGGTGATGAGTTTTATGACAGTGAGGGAACGAAAATGATGTTGTACCCAGAATATGTTGCCCCAAACGGGGTATCCTTTCCTCAGGACGGCACGGTGAGGAAAGGCGATATGTAAGTGTTTTCTCTATGCCAAATGATGTGGTAGGGGGTGCATTTGAGGAGTTTAATGTGCCACTATATGAAGATCCGATATTGTTTACAGACATTGCTTATGACAAAAGTGATTTTAAATATACAACTCTAGCCCTTGATAATAGGGATCATACAATTAAGGGTACAATTGCGGATTGCGGTGTCAGGGCATTGATTGACACTGGTGCCTCCATATGTGTGATGTCTGCAGCCATGCTCAAATCAATAAATAAAGGTAGATATGTCGACCTTGGTCCCAAAAGAACATGCTATCTGGCAGATGGGAAATCAGTGATGGCGCTGGGAACCTGGTCCACTAAGATTCGTTTTGGGACAGTATTATACCCAATATCAATTTATATTTGGCCTCATTTATATAAGGAGATAGACATTATCATAGGCAGGGATTTTCTAATGACGCACCACCTGGTCCTGAGTTATAGGGGATGTAAGTTGGACCCGGTGAAAGTTTTTAAGGTTGTGGCGGACAGGAACGTGGTGGTACCGCCGATGACAGAGGCTATGACGGGAGGTAAGGTGTTTGATGGAGAAATAAAAGAAAGGACTGAGGTTTGGTTTGACCCTATGATAGAAAATTTGCAAGGCGGCATGGTAGCCGCAAGGTCGGTCGCAAATGTCAGTCGGGGTGGTATCCCTGTTCGTTTAATGAATTATTCACGTGTCCCTAAGACGGTAAGAAAAGGTCTAATGTTGGGATGGATCAGCACCAAAAGGGTAGCTGAGATGGTATCATTTGCGCGCGAATCAGGTGAAAATTCCAGCAAAGAAGAAAAAGGTAAGTGGATCCCAGATGTGGATCTGAGCTCTGATTATTTGTCTGAAGAGCAGAAGGAAATGGTAAGAATGTTGTGCGCGGAATATTCTGATGTTTTTGTTGGTCCAGACGGTATGTTGGGATTAACACCATTAGCGGAACATAAAATCCGACTTAAGGACGATTACGAAGTGGTACATAAGATGCCATATAGACAATCGCCTGTGATGAGAGATATGATGGAAAAGATAGTACAACAACAGCTCCGCCAGGGCGTAATCGAAAAGTGTTATGGTTCAGAATGGGCTTCTCCAGCTTTCTTGGTTGCAAAAGGTAATGCTAAGCCAGGAGACTTCGAGAAATGGAGGTTAGTTATAGACCTGCGCGGCCTGAACGCGAATACGAAGGAAATGTATACCAGTATACCACGGATAGATGATATTTTGGACAATGTGGGACAAAAAGCCCCATCGATTTTCAGTTGTCTTGATCTGCAGTCAGGTTTTCATCAGGTCGCGCTGACACAAGATAGCAGAGATTACACAGCTTTCATGTCGGCATCGGGAGATAAATACAGGTGTACTGTCCTGCTGATGGGATTAGCGAACGCTCCTCGCACTTTCCAGTTAGTAATGGACATGGTAACAGCGGGCTTGAGATATGAAACATGCCTCTGTTACATAGATGATTGTATAGTATTTAGCCCAGATTTTGATACTCATCTGAGAGATCTAGCACAAGTGTTTGGTAGGCTGAAGAAAGCAAATCTTAAGCTAAAGCCATCTAAATGTGTAATGGGACGGGATAGAATAAAGTTCCTAGGGCACACAATATCGGCTAAGGGTATTGAGCCACATGAGGACAATCTAAGGCCTCTACAAAAGTTAGTGATACCTAGAAGGGTATTGGATATCCAGCGGTTCCTGGGTATGGTTGGTTATTACAGGAAATTTATCAAAGATTTTTCCGCGAAGGCCAAACCACTGACAGTTCTGTTAAAAAAGGAACAGAAGTGGGTTTGGGGGGACGAGCAGCAGAAAGCGTATGACGTCCTGAAGGATGAGCTAATAAAGGGGGTGGTGTTATCATTCCCTGATTTCTCAAAGGAGTTTCTTTTAGAAACAGATGCCTGTGCCGTCGGTCTCGGGGCAACCTTGTCCCAGCTTGATGGGACAGGCAGGAAGAGACCAGTTGCTTTTGCAGCTAAGACACTTTCTGAGACACAGTCAAATTGGTCTACTACGGAGTTGGAATTGCTTGCTGTGGTGTGGGCAGTACAGCATTTCAGAGTTTATTTAGAAGGGCGAAGGTTTAAGTTATTTACCGACCACAGCGCTTTATGCTCACTACTAAATAATGATAAAAATAAGGGGAAATTTGGTAGATGGGTAATGATACTACGTAAGTTCGATTTTTCCATCGAGCATTTGAAGGGATCGGCCAACACGGTCCCGGATTTGCTCTCGAGAAGCAAGTATACGGAAGATCCAGATCCGGAGCCAATATCGGATGCACTACCAGTCGATGCTGTGATGGTAATACAGTCGACAGAGAAGGAAAAGAAAAAACAAAAGAGAGGTCGCCCAAGAACGAAGCGCACGGTAGACATTGATTGGGAGAGCTACACTACTCTTCCAACTGACAGAAAAGTGATGGCAGAGAAACAGAGACAGGACACGACTATAGGCGCTCTAATTAAATATATAGAAGAAGGAATACTGCCAGAAGACAATAGTTTGGCAAGGGCTATTGCATTGAAGGAGCCCGAGTATTTTATAACCGAGGGCATCCTTTTCAGATACCCGATTGTGAAGGCAAATGGCGTTGTGCTGAGAGCACAGATGGTGATACCGAAGGAATCGGTTATCCCAATATTGGAGCTATATCACAGTTGTGAATTAGCAGGACATTTAGGTCCAAGTAAAATGGTGCCAATACTTCGCTCGCGGTTTTACTGGAAAACCTTATATGGCGATGTTAGGCGGTTTTGCCATTCATGTGATAGGTGCAATAGAACACGCCGGATGACAAGGCCAATTCGTGCGCCTATGACACTTAGGGATCCAGAAACTGGTCCATGGTCTTGTGTAAACATGGATGCTCTGGAAAACTTGCCAAAGACTAAGTCAGGAATGCGCCACATTGTAGGAATAATAGATTATTATTCAAGGTTTTTGATATGTATGGCACTGCCAGATTTAAAGGCAGACACTTTGATAAAACATTTTTATAACAAAGTTATACTGCGGTTTGGAGCGGTTAAACGCATAATAAGCGATAACGGCTCCCTTTTCATATCAGGCGCTTTCCAGGAATTCTGTGCACGGGCAAGAATAAGCCAGTCCTTTATTACATCTTTGAATCCGAAAGCTTCGGGACTGATCGAGCGCTCGAACAGGAACATCCTGGACAAGCTACGCTTTATGGTAAATGACGAACAAAGCGATTGGGACACTCATTTGAGTTTGGTGGAATCCATCATAAATATGTCTCCGGCCCACGCTACGGGCCATTCCCCATTTTTGCTACTACACGGCTTCCAGCCGGTATGGCCGATGGAGAGTCGATTGATAAACCCTTCTGAGGATGAGCAAGGAATGAGGGAAGTATTTGTGGACATGTTGAAAGTCCAGGAAAAGGCTGAAAAAGTAGCGAAAGAAATACTACTTGAGCGCCAAAGACAAATGAAGGAGTCATATGACAAGAACACACACTATCCAGAAATGGATGAGGGCTCAATTGTATACTTATATTGGCCCAGGGTTTCAAAGCCAGGAATAAAATTAAAACTGGCGGGAATGTATCATGGCCCATTCACTCTAGTCCGGTTTGTAACCGAGAAAACTGTCATCCTGAAGAGAATCTCAGATGGGAAGATTCTAACAAAACCAGTGACGGTGGATAGATTAAAAATGGGGGCCATGAGGGAGGAAAGTGTGGGTCAATGGGCACCTCTTACAGGGCCCTTTGAGGATCCGATGGAATTGGAAGAGGCAGATTTGCCCATAGATACAGGAATTCCAGCGATCGGAGAACAGACAGTCGATACACAGGTGGCGGATGAAGACAATGGGGTTACACCTACAGATGGGACGGACACGACAGATGCGATACCCAGGGCCACTAAGAATCGTTTTGATGATAACCCTCAATTCACGGAAATAGCAGAAATAATAGATGCAGTGAAGGTGAAAGGGGAGGCCATAAGGCTGAGAGTAAGATTTAAGGACGGATCAATAGTCTGGGTAGATGAATTATCACTGAATGATAAAGCAAGAGAGAGATTTCTGGAAAATGAGGTGGCAGTCAGAAATGTCCCAAGACTGCTGCGAAATATGCGATCATAGAATACATGGATATGGGAGTAACAGGGCTCAAAGATACAGCCTAAACTGTCAAGTGGAGCCAGGACTTTGAGTTAATTAGGACCCTAATAAATCTAATCAAGTAGGGGGATTAAGCACCGCAACGCGGGTTCAGAAGCAATACTCTAGAAGAAGTGACCGAAGGAGTAACTGTTGCATACTGAATCATGGCGGCCCTAACACCTCAAGATAGAAACCAAATGATGGAAAGATGCATGTTGCGCTGTAGAGAAGCGGTAACTCTGTGTTCTGAAGCACTACAGAGAGTAGAACAGAACATGATGGAGATGGAGCAATTGGGGGAAGCTATGGGGGTAAGATTAGCACCATACGCTCATCATGGACACGTGCAGAGTCTTTCGAGAGTGGGGAGACACTATTGTCTCATTTGCAATGACTTCTTCACAAGAAGAGGGGATTTGACAAAGCATAACTGGCAGGTGCACGGAATGAACAGTTATCGCTGTCCCCGATGTGGAGAATATTTCCGCTCGATGGCTTGTGTGGAAAGTCACAGGAGAGAGCACTTGGCTAGACAGCGATTACAACAATTGCAGGTATTAGCCAGGGAGAGAAGAATACAGCAGGAGATGATTGTCAACCGACCGCCAGGGGGACCCATGTGGTCGGGACAAGCGGCGCAACAACCCCAGCAGGTGACTGACGATACGAGTCAAAACACCAACGTGGGGCAGGCATAAAAGAAAATGAGGTGAGTAGAAATTTAATATAATGAGCTATGCAGGATTTAACGCAGAGGAAAAAGGAATACAGAGTAAGGTAAGGATCGCAGATAAGGTAGAATAAAAAAAGGAGACATGTGTATATTAATGGATTTGAAGAACATACAGGCCTTAGGAGTATTATCGGCAACTAAGGGATAATAGGGTTTTATGTTACATCCCCAAGGGCAGTGAACTAGCGGGAACTAGGCTGGGAGTGCTTTATAGATTACCACCAAAAGGATGATATTTGAATATTTATATTTTTGTGCTGACGAGCATGTTTGATCAGGAGTATGCTTGGCGCGTGGCCACAAACTGGGCATTATATCTTGTTCAATAATTATTTCTTTATTTTTACATCCGAAGGACAGTGGGAGAGTCAGAGATCCAGGAAGATGTCATGGGGAAAAGGCCACATGCGCGATTAACAATGGCAATTAGAATCTGTGTGTGTTAGGAAGCTCACAGATCATTTGTAGGTGTCAGAAGCAATGACAAGAGCGTGAGCGGGAGATAATTGACTTATTGTAGGGGAAATTCAAGTGCCAGAGCAATGAGGGGGTATACAATTTTACTTCGATAGCCTAATTGGTTTGGCAGAAGGAGGTGATTGCGTCAGAGCAATGGATAAGTATGCTTGCCAAATAGCGCAAATTAAGTTTGCGCATCGGAGGGACATGTATTCAGTATAGATTCAAAACAATTAGGAAGTGTCAAGTGACTGTGGGGTGCATGAATAGGTGACCACTGCGTGAACTATGGCAGTCTGATACATAGGGTAGGCAGCAGCTAGCCACCGGAAAAGGTACACCCACTTATATAACGGTTGATCACGCCGTGATCCAAAAGGGGTTGCGTCACGGGGTGACAGAAGATGTTTACAGGAAGAAGTACACTGACTTGTTAATTAAAGGTTGATGTGGGATGATTACAATCGCAAAGTCAGGGGTCCCATAAAATACAGCCCTATTCAGGGGAGAGATCATTCTCAATTGGGACGTCAACGCGGTCGACTAGTTTTGTCAAAGAGAAGCTAGTACTTGAGAATTCCTGAAGCCTACTTGCAGTAGCAAAACTCAGTTAGTACAATGGCTCGAATGCTATCGATGGGAGCAGCCTTAATGGTCGCTAGGGTGAGTTGACTTTTACAATAAGTCTAATATGGGTTCACTTTACTATGAGTCGAGTCCAGTTACGACTATAGATTATTAGAGCATGTTTATATTGTGTGGGCAATGAGATACTCAAACATACACGGAGAGTTATTCTCATGAAATTCAAAGGGAATACAATCACTAAAATATTCCATGTTATAAGTAACTTGGCGGGTGCCGAGGATGGGGAGTGAATGTTTAACTCGGATTTGACTTCATTCTAGGTCCACACATCCTTCATGGCAGAGCCAAACGACCCTTATGTCCTACGACAGGGGGCGGGTATTTTATTTAGAAAGTCACATCTGACACTCATTTCGGGACAGAGTTATATAGATCTTACTTTTGTGATAGATAGACCAGAGAACTTTTCTGCATATCACCTTCCACCGAAATCTCTTTGTATAGAAGGTATGGGATGGCCAGAAAAGCATCCTATGTCTTTAGCTAAAGCTAGAAATCATTCTTTAGATTGGAAACTGGATCAGCTGGCTATAGATTGGCAAGGTACAGTCTGTCAGCGATTACAGCCGATTTTGGGACAATTAGTTAAGAACATTGAGGCGTCTGCAGCACGTCTTAAAGTGGAAGAGGAAAGTTTAGATTTAATCTTGGGTTTGCCTGCTTTTGGAAAGGAGGAAGACAGGGAATCTAGAGCCCCTTTGGGGGGGATAGGGAGGTTCTTTCGACGTATTTTTGGTACGGCACTTGTGTCAGACATTAGGGACTATAAGGAATCGGTAATAGAAATATTTAACTATGCACAGGAGTTGGGGGGTAACCTCAATAACACTAATGTGTTGTTTGCAAACTTTATTAACGAGACATCAGACAAGTTACAGGATCTCGGGGATGAACTAGTAAGACAGGCATTATATCAGGAGGAGTTAGAAAGATCAGTTAGAGAGGGATTTACAGTTCTGTTCACAGATTATAAGTCCATTGAAACTAGGGAACGATGGTTGCAGTATTTTGCTGCAGCCATGGCACAGAGACAGCACAGATTAAGTGTACTAAACCATTTGGAGTCTGAAATGAAATTATTCACGCTTGCGGTTCAGAGACTTTTGTCAGGGAAAATTGTAGCAACACTGATACCACCATCAGAAATGGAGAGGGCATTGGAAGACGTTCAGACAGAAATAAGCAGTAGAGAGCAGCATTTAGTAGTGAGGGATTTGTCATTCTATTATGACAGTTTGTTGCGATCGGTAACCTATTCGCGTAATCACTTGTACGTCCACCTAAGTGTACCGGTGAGCGATGGGGCAAGCTATTTGGAAGTGTACTCTATTAAGTCCTTCCCTGTACCTTTGTCGGTAGGGGAAGAAAAGGAGAAGGGTTATACTCAAATTAAAAATCTTCCTGATTACCTAGCAGTGAATAAGGATTGGGGAATTACGGCAGAATTCTACGAGTCAGATCTGAGGGTTTGCAAGACGGACCATGCAATCTTGTGTCCATATGCAATTCCTCACCGCTCCTGGTCACAGAAAACGTGTGCATTAGCAGCGTTTAAAGGTAACCTGAATGATGTGCGCCATTTTTGTCAGATAGAGGTGGTGCCTTTTACAGACTTTCCAACGGCATTACATGCCCTAGGAGAGACAAGATTTCTAGTCATGCAGGCGGGTGGACAGGTGACCCTGGGATGCGTGGGGGAAAAAAACCCGAGAAAGATCTATTGTAGTAACTGTGTCATAGATCTGCCTTGCGATTGTCGGTTGTCTGTGGGACCGTTCATGACAACGGGTTCGGCAATGCATTGTGCGAATGTATCGGTCACTAGAGTGTTGCACAGTGTGAATGTACCCATGTTAGAGGTCTATGAAATAGCAGACCCTGAGGGAGGTTTATCTTTCGGGGTGGAGGACGAGATTTTCCTGCAGGTACCAAACATAACAGATCATCTAAAAGAAATTAAACGGAAATTTGGCAAAAATTTTACTTCCTCACTTTCTGAATTTGCAAATGAGATCAGGCTGGTAAAGAAAGACTTAGCTAGGCCAAAATGGTTGGCGCTGACGTGGTATGATAAATTACCAGTGGGGTATAAATCTGTCTGGATGGTTGTGAACATGGTGACAACTGTCACAACGTTCGCCACACTTGCTTATCTCTCGTTAAAATACTTCAGGTTGGCAGCTATGCTGGCGGGATTAAACATGACAGGTTTAGCAAAAGCGTGGGAAAGATCAGGGACGGTCAAAATCTTGGGTAGGACCCAAGCTCCATTGAAGGAACCAGACTCGCTGATGTCGGATTGGAATCCGTTGGCGGGTTTGGAATATTTAGAACAGACTGTGTCGATGGTACTGGTGATAATGATTCTGATCCTGGTGGCGAAATGTCTGGGGGGTCTGTGCAGTTGTTGCAAGGCAGTGTATCGGGTGTTGCGTCTCTGCATGCCCGAGTCCTTGATTAAATGCTGCAGAAACTGTACTAAACGGAGTATCGCCGACGATAACACGGAATTGATGTTGAGAGTAGGGAACCTAGATAAGACAATAATGATTACGATTGCTAAGATATTTGATGTGCCTGCGCTGGTCAGGATCGTTTCAGTGCCTAAGATAACGCTTGAGAAGGTAACGTTCGGTTGGACAGGTGCAATGGTACATATGATTGTGCCTGGGGAATTTGTATACATCAGAGGGAGATGTAGAGTACCAGTGGTGGTCAAAAATAGGGCACCAGTCACTTGGGCAGTGGGGATTAGACTAAGGCGCATTTTGAGGAAGGGAGACATGTATTACGCTGTGGGATTGAAGCAGAAGACTGAGTTTGAACAGGTGACACACACTAGAGTACAGAGATGTGCTGGTTTAGCAGCGGTGGGTATACATGTTAACGAAGGGTTCCCAGGCGCGACTCTGTTGGATGAGACAGCATCGCTCTCCCCAGAAATTAGGAGAATGTCGGTAATGAATAGTGATACATCCACAATGGTGCAGTCCAGGTTGTCAGGCTATGCGTTTGGCTCAGGGACTGAGCAAATTTTGGGGGGGTATGGTGACAGAGAACTCATTGAGGAAAACAGGACTGGAGAGGGATCTTCAGGAACGATTTCCGAGGAGGCCCCGCCCACTATGGCATAGAGAATTCACCTAAAAGCCATGCCGTTGTGAGTATCGAACAACAATAAAAGAAGAGCACGGTTTTAAAGCTATTGGATATGGTATATGTGTTGTAAAATTGTATAATAGTGCATGTAAATTTATTAATAAAGTTGAATGGTATCTCAGTATGAGCCAGATAGCCTAAGAAGATAAACGTATTACACTATATATGAATACTAAACGACATGTAAGTAGTAGAGGAAAATGGAGGTTTGTAGCAGGTATATGCTAGAGTATATGATACGCCTGTGGCCTGGTGTCGATATGGTAGAAGAATTGTTTGTAAAGGGAATCGATAAGTTGTTAAATAATACGGCCAAGACACACAGGTACACAGGAATAGCACAGGTTGTGTTTGTTGACTGATCACATGTTCTGGTTCATTGGTTTTAAGGGAGACGAATCGGAACCGGAGTCGGACATTTCGGACATATCGGACTTGGAGGAGTTGCCGTTGGACACGGCCAGTAGAGAGCAGGCGCCTGTGGAGGTAGGCCGCCTCCGCCACACTGATAGGGACCCCTCGATCTCAATCGAGCTTCCCGACCCGGCGCCAGAATTGTTGCAGCGCATGGAGTACTTCCGGTCAGCGCGACGCTTCAACCCTACTGCGACTCTGTGGATGCCATTAATGTTAACTTTTGGTGTCACACACAGAGTTTTATCGGCAATGTCCGCCAAGAACCCGATCAGAGCAGCGCGGAGGTTGGCTCAGGTGATGGTGAGCAACCAGGGGGAAGATTGGCTGGATTTCTTTATGTATTTTATGAACGTGGCCTTCTTCCCTCTTCTCCTTCCTCGCCTCATCCTAAGGGATATAAAATTTGCTGTGGTAATTATTAGACAGATAGTGGATAGAATGGGTACTTGGTCACGTTTCGAGTTTTATGAAGGGAGGGAGAAGGTGACCGTGTTCTGGATGGTCAGGACGGCTTGTCACACCTTCTCCATTGACGATGAGGACAGCTATGAGAATGCTCTTGAGCAGGACGATAGCAACTTCCACCCTGGACACTTGGAAGAGCTCCTTACCATGGGGGTGGGCAGATATTTGGCATTTAGGGAAGGGTTTATGTTCAATTGCGCCATTTGTGATTACGATTTTATTGATAGAATGCAGAAGGATCGGGCGGAGGATGACCCCAGGGTTTTCACTCGAGCGGGCGCCCGATACCCCTGCTGTGGGGTAATCGTACACAAAGCCTGCTACTGGGAGAAGCAGACGCCATGCGAGACATGTGCATTCTGCTACACGCCTCTTAGGGGGGGAAGTCTGTGGGAGACAGACGATGCGGCCCTGAAAAGGACCGCGGGGACTAGGAGGATTGTTCGGGGCTTGTGCGGGGTAAATCCACATAAGACCAACTTGGATAGCCCTGTAATGAACGAGCATGACGCTTATCCTCCCTCTAAATACCCTGTGCGGTTCCCGGTGCGGTGGCAGACCCTGATACCAAGGGGGGCTTTGATCCCCCAGATAGACCCGCATTGGTCAAGGGCCATGGGCGCTCCCAGGACCCTATCTCCGACTGGAAGTCTATCCAGCTTGGAGATAGACGACTAGGAAATGGGCAGGGCGCAATATCTTTTGAACAAGGGGCCAAAGAAATTTAATAATCAAAATTACAGAAAAAGGGCAAAATTCTCAAAATTCAAAGACGACTGTGATACCAAGTATGAGTGAAGCTATTCCCTATGGACGGTGAAAGGAGAGGAAGCGCGTGCAAAGTTTTACAATTATGAATGTGTTTGTGTGTATGTGTAGGATGTGTATTTAAGATAAAATAGATATTTGGAATATGTGATGTACCGGTGAGATGTGAGGTACTTATGCTAGATGTGTTTAATGATATGCTATATATTCTACGCCGGACGAGATTACTGTCTGCCGGTGGTATATTGACTACTGAGATTGTTTGACCATATTGACACACCCTAGATGGTGTCACTTCCTTTTGTAGATAGGAACACCTACACCTACAGCCCCGGATTGGTAATCGAGATATCCGGGGGTTCACTACATATATATATATATAAATATATATATATATATATATATCCAATATTTCAGACGAAAATAAAGTTATACAGTTCAACCTAACCAAAGAGATTGCTAGAATAAATGGAATGCCGAATATACTCGAATTTACCTAGTATTGGCCAAATTTCAGCCTAATTTAGCTGGATTTACTTTGAGAGATAGATGGCGGAGAGAGCGAGTGGGGGAAGAGTGGTAGAGGAGGGGGAAGGAGGTAGTAGAGGGAGAGAGAATGAGAGGGAGGTAGGGAGAGGCAAAGGGGAGGGGAGAGCAAGGGAGAGAGTGAGGAAGGGAGAGATCATAGGGAGGGGAGAGGAGAGAGAGGGAGGGGGAAGAGGAAGAATGACATAGGTGGAAGATGGGGGACGGGGAGAAAGTAGGAGGGAGAGAAATAGTGAGGGAGCGAGAGATGGGTCATAGAGGGGAGGAGATGGGACGAGGTGGGGGGTGGGAGAGTGAGGGGCAGAGAGAGAGGATGGAGGGGGAGAGGGAGAAAGAGAGAGAGAGGGGGGAAAGAGAGAGAGAGAGAGAGAGAGAGAGGCAGGGAGAGTGAGTGGCAGAGCTCAAGACAGGAGGAGGAAGAGAAAGAATAAACTTTTGACCCATGAATTACACTTAATTTCCACTTCACATCTCCTGCGAAGTAGAAAAGAAGCCCTTCAGGGTGATCACAGATTTTAACTAATATTTGCGAAAAAGATACAAAGCCGATTTCCTTATGCAAGGCACAACACACTTATGATGAAGATAGTACGATATGGCTATGAAGGACATACGATTTCTTGACATATGATTTCTTGATGGGACTTGCAACGCACTAAGAATTTGAGAACGGCCATCGCTACTTATACGATGGGCCCAATTGTACTGAAGCCCATCGCTGCCCTCTCGCCTCTCACCTCTCACCTCTCGCATCTCACTTTTTAAATCTCGCCAAATTGATGTAACTAATAAGCTTACTACCAAACTGAAGGATCCGCCAAAACACTCCCAGAGAGGCTGGTGCAGCTGGCCCTACCGGGGGAACGGCAAGAAACTGGAACCAGAAAGGCTTCCAGAAGTACCAAGATAAAGGATTCAAGAATAACTGGAACAAGCAAAGCAACAGCTATGACAACAACAACCTCAACCACAACAACAAAAAGTAGAGGGGAGAAGTGATTTTATCATTCTGGGGAATTTAGCTAATCGTTTAAATGTTTGGAGGGAGATTCCGGAATGTGTGAGTGGAATCAAATTGGACTTCATTTCTAATATTTTCTGTCGTCCTAAGCCAAATGGACCACTTGTAAATATGGTCTCCCCAGGGTCGTTCATGGCCTCCATTGACTTAAGGGATACCTATTATGCTTTACACCTTGCCTCAATTCTGTGAGTTGGGATTCATGATTAACTATTATTCTTGACTCCCAGCACGGAAATGACTTTCCTTGTTTACACGATCAACACAAACAGAATGATCATCTTTCCTCCTCAAGCTAAAGTCGATAAACCCTGGGAGAGTAATCAGACATATCTCCCCTCAAGTTGAGATCTTCAGTGACGCTTCTTTGGAAGGCTGGGGCATTTTCTGTCCGTTCGGTCAAACAGATGGCTTCCAGAGGAAGTGGAACTTCACATTAATGTGTTAGAATTAAAGGCCATTCTTCTAGGATTCTTGTTCTTTTTCCGAGACTTCAAAGATACATCATTTGTGGTTAGGTCTGACAATACCACAGCAGTATGTAAACAAAATGGGAGGTACTAAGTCTTCCTCTTGCAATGCAGTGGCAAAGGAAATTAAGGCCTGGGCAGAAGAAAACAACAATTGGTTGTCATCTAACCACATTCCGGGGGTCCATTGAGGCAGATCACTAAAGTAGACACTTTTCAGATAACACGGAATGCAAGCTAAATCCCTCAAGTTTTTATGAAATTTCTGATGAATGGAGTTTCCCTGATATTGATTTATTCGCTTCTAGGACCAATCACCAAATGTGCCCTCATGCTAGTTGGTTCCCTAACCCAGGGGCATCTTTTGTAGACACCTTTTCTGTAAATTGCAATCAATTTTGTTTACCCTTTATTATTGGCCTTGAGTGGAATGGATGCCAAGATATTTACTGCCCGCCGCACCAGGAATGCCTCAACTTTGAAACTAGTTGCCCTTGGCCTTCCCATCCAAGATCGTTTGGAAATAGTGGCTTGGTCGACCGATTCAACCTTTCGGTCCTTCTACCAGAAACCAGTGATTAGAGACATGGGGGCTAACAAGCTCTTGCAAGAATTTGCAAAAGTTATCGTCTACCGACTGCAGGGCGAACTACAATCTTTAGTTAATGGAACAAGTTATTTTCCTTGTGACTAATTAACTCTGATTGTAGGAGGTAGATGTGAACAGATGCCCACCCTTGGCCATTCTGGACGTCTACTTCCTGGAAGGAACCTTCTTCTAACAATCACTAGTGATTTTGAGTGCAGGAATATCCCCTTGTATACGGAAAACTGGTTTTTCTTTTCTCTAACATTGTTCCTAGCCTCTTTAGACAGTTTGTCATTCCTTGGGTCTTCACCTTTAATTACTGTCTGAGTCGCTGGTGGCGCCACCTGGATATCATCTGTTCATGTCTACCTGTAACTTGTTCCATTAACTAAAGATTGCTAGGTGGCAGCAGCATTTAGGTTATAAATATCACAACATGCATGCATTAAGATAAAAACTCTATCTTTTTTTTTAATTCAACAATTGTATCTATCTTGGATAGGTTGTGAAGGAGTACTGAGTGGTTGTGGAAGTGTTCCTCTATTAGTCCACTTGTCCACAATACAAGTACTGACCCAAGGCTTGCTACGACCCCTGTTGTATAATTATTTCTCATTTTCAAAGACAATGCCCTCCCTCCGCTCTGCTCTTGCTCCCTCCTACCTAAATATTTATTTGTTTAGTGTCTAATAGCTGTGTTCAGCTTGACTTAAGATGGACAAAGTGTTATACCTCATTGTGCCATGCAAATAATTTATATTTTATAATAATTTATGCAGGCTAGCTCTGCCATGAGAACCCACAGGGCCCCATGTAAGGGTGACGGCTTTCAACACTTACATGGCTGTATACACCAAGTGATCACCAGACAAGACCCAAGATCTCTGCACCTACATGGCCACCATCCTGCACCTCCTGAAGGGCAACTGGTCTTATTAAGACAGGCAATTCTGACTGCAAATCGAGTGGTCTATGGAAGGTGATAACCCCAACCCTTGCCCCTGGAATGCGGTTTTGTCCAGACTTAGAGAGGAATGCATATGTAACATCATACAACACCTCTTACAACAACCACAGTTCATCTCAGCCCTTTCATGGGCAGCGAACACAGCACACACCAAAGGGATACTGCTACCAGTATCACATCTTGACGTCTGTATGTCTAGTAAGGAACAGATAATATAGATTATTTTTTCTGTTCTTTCTAAAGCGGTTTCAGCTGTTTGGCCTCATCAGGTAATTTGGTAAGGTGTGCTCTTCCCTCCTTCTTTGTGCTTATATAAGGACTAGGTAGGGGCGGCCGGTAGTCTTGTATATGGTTACCTTTATTTTTGGGGAGTTCCTGCGTTGCTTATTTGGATTTTATAAGATATTTTTATCTGTGTATGGAAAGTTATATAAAAATTATATAGCTCAAGCCATTCTAAAGAGTACAGGCGTAGGTGAGAGCCTAACCTCTTGGATAATTATTTTATTAATTCCTCTCTTTGGCTTCAGTATTGGGATATGTACCCTTAACTTAGCTAGGAGAAGAAAAAAAATTGACGTGGCTTTCTAGGGGGAGGTGTAGGCTCATTTGCATTTGGAGTCTTTTACATTCATTCCATGGGGTTGGTATGTCTGTAGCCTGTGTATCCAGTTGTGTTCAATTTGGATCCTTAGTTCTTTTGCCCTCTTGCTTTCCGGGTATTTTAAATCTATGATTTGTATTTCAAAGTCATCTGTGCCTTTGTGGCCTTCTAGGTTGAAGTGTTTTGCCACTTCTGATTTGATTCAATTGTGTCTTATATCAGCCATGTGTTCACTCGCTCGTTTCCATAGTGCCCTTTTTGTCGGGCCTATGTACATGTGGTCGTATTTTTTTGCATGTGATGCAGTATATGACGTTTGAGCTGCTACAGTTTGTGTTAGTTTTTACTACCGCTTTTCGTTTATTTTTGCCCTTGACTGGTTTGTCTTTTATTTGTTGATCTTCGGGCATACCTTGCATTTTTTGTGTTCGCATCGATTTTTCTTTCTTTTCATCTGGTTTGTAGTTTAGTTTTGCTTGAATCAGGTGTTCTCGTAGTTTTGTCGTTTGTACCCACATATTAGTTTCTCTTTGGCAGGTTTTGGGTCTGTTTTGATTTACCCAAAAGGTGCCAGTTTGCTCTCAGTACCTTATTCACTTTGTTGTATGTTGGTCTATACATACTCATGTGGAAGATTTTTTCCGTTTCGTTTTCTTTGCTCTCTTCTTTCCTTCCTTTTCTGTCTTTGATAGCCTTACTGAGGGCTTGTTGTATCATGGTGTCCGGGTCTCCTTTTGAAATGCCTTTTCTTTTCTTCGCTGTTCTTCACAAAATCTTTCTCTCTTGTGCATATTTTATTTATGCGTGTGAACTGGCTACATAGTAGGCTCTTTTTGCATTGTGGTGGGTGGGCTGAAGTGTAGTGCAGATAGTTGTTCTTATTGGTTGGTTCTGTATACAGAGTAGTGTATAGAAGCTATGTGCAATAAACTTTTTGTCTTGAACATTTTCGATACTCCATATTTTGCATAGGAGAAAATGTTGAAAAAACGGCAAAATTAGTATACCTAAATGCGAAGGACGCTGATTTGTTGTGCAATAGTTTCTGTTGTTATGAGAATCTGCTTATGCTTTTCATGAAAAAGTGGCGAGTCACCGTTTGTCTAGTGTGGGGAAACCTGGGTCTGCGTTCAATATTCTGTTTGTCTGGTTGTGCTACAGCTTTATCAGCAAATGGAAAGTTGAGTGACGGCTCATTTCATTCAACAAAGATCTAGATAATAGATACACAGTAGCAAAAAACAGAATCCAAAAGTACTACCTGTGTTCATCTGGGCTATACATACATGAGCGTTGCTTCGGAAAGAAAGTACTTTGTTTGAAGCAGAATTAAACTATAAAAACCAAATTAATATGATATTAATCCACTTAATCACCCACCCTCTCCTTTTTTTCTCACTCTCTCTAATCTCTCCTCTTGCCATATCTCCTCCTCACAACCTCTAAAACTCTCAATATTCCACAACCATTAATACCTCAACTCTCATTGTGCAATTTTAATTCAAGACTCTACATGAACTGGTGCTCATATATTTATCACGAGACTTTCTACAAATATGAACTGCTGCCATAGACGCTACGTGGTGCTATATCTTAATCTCCTTCCTATACCCTAATACTAACACCATTTTATCCAACTGTACCTTTTTACCAACAGCTGCCAGGGGCGCTGTTATCCTTCTTTTTATATTTAATAAAAAACAAAAAACCCAATTTCTCGACTCATGGTTTTTCCATACAAAGTAGTTTGTAATACAGTAATTGGTGCCGTATATCTGCATCTTTAATATATAAAGGATTTGATAAAGTATCCATTTCTACATTCTGCAGGTAATAAGTATCTGTGACAGCACCAGGATTGGTCTTTAGTTAGTGTCTTACAAAGAGTGTGACAGCACCAGGATTGGTCTTTAGTTAGTGTCTTACAAAGAGTGTGACAGCACCAGGATTGGTCTTTAGTTAGTGTCTTACAAAGAGTGTGACAGCACCAGGATTGGTCTTTAGTTAGTGTCTTACAAAGAGTGTGACAGCACCAGGATTGGTCTTTAGTTAGTGTCTTACAAAGAGTGTGACAGCACCAGGATTGGTCTTTAGTTAGTGTCTTACAAAGAGTGTGACAGCACCAGGATTGGTCTTTAGTTAGTGTCTTACAAAGAGTGTGACAGCACCAGGATTGGTCTTTAGTTAGTGTCTTACAAAGAGTGTGACAGCACCAGGATTGGTCTTTAGTTAGTGTCTTACAAAGAGTGTGACAGCACCAGGATTGGTCTTTAGTTAGTGTCTTACAAAGAGATAATTCAACTTGTACTCATGGGATCATATGATATCAGGGTCTATGGCGGATCTTTAATTTAATTTAATTTGTTTTTATTCTCTTATCACTAATGTGTGTTTTACTATATATGTGTTGTTGTGTCTGTATAAGGCTTCTTGGTCTGGACCGACCATACCAACCACCAACCATTGATTACACTGTTGTTGTTGTACCCTTATTCTAAACTCATGCTCTAGTAGCCCAACTCACTGTTAGCCAGTTATTTTATATGATATTCAACTAATTTCTTAATTCTTTTGTCCTGTTGCATACTGCGTAAGTCTGGTCCAGGGGTCTCAGGTGTGGGAAAACACTTGTTCATTCAGAGGTCGTGCAGGTTAGGTGTTACAAGCTTCGTCTACCTACTATATGATATGTGATGTGTTTCAGGAAAATGAGTCATAAGTCGCAAAATTGATATTTTTCAAAGTGTTTTTTTCACAAGTTCCCATTATTGGAATGTTATATTTTTTGGTGGGTTGATCACTTATAGCTATATCAATCAGTGTATCAAATCTCAGGACAATCTATGTAATATATCCTGTCGTTTTAAAGGTCTTTATATGGACTACATTTGGTTACTTTACTGTCTATTGACCCCCAATAATATTGGAAACTATTTTTTTAAAAACACGAAAATATCAAACTTAAAATCTAGAAATAGCCCTGAAATTTTTTTGGTAGTATTCTATTGTATATTTATTTCGGCAATCACCAACCAACCAAGTTTCTGTGTTTTTATTTGTACCACAAGTAAGCATATTTAATGTTCTTTATGAACCTATCAACGTGTTGATATGATTACAAATTATTGTAAAAGGTAATTACACAGTTAAACACTCAATTCAGGGCGCCACTCCTACGTCACAAGGTGGCCAAATCATGAAATGAACATGACCTCCTAGGTAGATGTTAATGTGATATTTTTTTTATTTTTTTTTTATTCAACATTTTTATACAGCAAGACATGACTATTTGTCAGGACCAACGCTCACAGCATCTTTAATGATAGTCTGCCTGGCGCTGTGTCTAGTGTGGTTTAAATTAACTAGGTGCATGGCTATATAATGTAACTAAAAATAGGAACTAATAACATTGAAATGATAGTATCTATCAACATATATACATATGGTACACCAGGTGTCTGGTTTATGTTTTCTAGCGTGGTGTGCTGTTGTTGTGTGTGTGGTTGTGGTTGTGTGTGGTGTGTTTTGTGGATCTGAATGTTTAGTGGGTTCTCTTGGCCCAGCGTGTTATAGCCCTAGGTGTTTTTTAATATGGTAACTTATACTTATAAATGTAAGTATGTAAGTCTTACTCCAACCCTTATTTCACCGTACTGCAAGGCTAAATACTCCCTATACGATTAAGGAGAAATTGCAGGGTACTAGCTCTGACATTTAAAACAGGCACCTTTATTGAGAGAAGATTAGATATGAATATTGGTGGGAATTTGGGCAGGGGGGTTGATGAACATCGGTGGAGGAAAGATAACACTTCCAGGTCGTGCATATCACAATCTTGTACTGCCTGGAATGACATGCCTCTGGCACTGAGAAATAATTTAGACCTTTCAGACTTTCAGAGACAAGAGTCCTAGTTTCAACATATATACAGACCATTTTACTTGAGCTGTCTCAATTGGCGAATTTGAATAATTCAGTCATAAATGGAGGTAAAAAAATAGGACTTGGGTTGTTATAACTCATTGTGTCATAATATATTAGTGTACCTAAAATGTTAATTATTAAAGGCCATATGCCTATACCTTCACTGTAGCTCCTACCTCCATGGAGGCTACCTCTATAATGAGTAATCCCTCATCCCCATTGGTCTAGCCACGCCCACCAATGAGGGTGGTAGGCCGACCTGATGGTAAGCCTCCCCTAGGATATAAGGGGCTCTCTGACCCCTTACTCATTAGTTACCTGCCGGAATCCAACTAGGTTATACCATCACATTGTATACCTGTACCAGGAATAAATACTTCTTCAAACTTCAATACTTCGTTACCTTTTGTGTTACACTAGTTGTAACGTACTTATGAATCTATAACGTTTGTTGTGACCATGAACCTGTTTAAAACTTATATTGCCAATGTATATTTAAGCAATAATTTCTCTTTTCAAGGGTTTGTTGTAAGAATGACAATGTGGAATATGAACTCATGGAGGGCCCCAATCATCCATCTGAAAGGAAAGGTGGGACACGGTATAAGGTAAAACAGAATTCTATCAAATGTACAAATTCTGGCCATTCCTCTATGTTGTTGAGAGGAGTTGATCACCGTAAACATACTTCATGATCCTAATTCCTGAATCTAATAGGGCCGTCCATTAATTATATTTCCCATCCCCCCCCCCCTCCCACCCACCCACACGCCCAACTGTAAAATAAAGCCTGTGGTGAATTTGACTCCCAATGGTGGTTGATGTGACATTAAGCATTAAGCAACCATCACTTACTCACTTGACCCCCTTGTCACATTTTAATTGACCCTCTACCATGACTGTAGATCAGGTGTTATTTTAATCCCATAGAAGCCTCTATCTTTAGAAACATCCTAATACAATTAGCCAATTGTTAAAATTATTCTCAGTGTTGAATTCTTCTCAAAGCATTTATTTGTATACGGCTGTAGTGATATCCAATACACTAGGTGTCATTGTATTTTATACATTGGAGGTCTCAAAACACCAAAAGATGGCGCCACCACCAGCTTTCTGGTAAGGAGAAACGTGAATACTGGATGTTTAGTGGCTAATTTAGAAATGGATTTTAGAGGAGATTCCCGCAGGAGGAGGGTTGCTAGAGTGATTTTCAAATACATGATATAAATAAAGACTGATCCTTATGAAGATTAGAACATTTTAGAGGGTTTTGAATATGGGGCTGTTTTTGTTGTGATTCAGTCAGTGCAGACCTGCAAGCATGGAGGTATGTCAACAAATACAAGTCTAGTTTGAGATTTTCAGGGTTAACCTACCCTGATAAATTTATATATTACTCATATAAGATGGGGCTAGTGGAATTAGGGCCTGAAATAGTTGGGATTTCGCTCTGATTACTTGATTTAGACTGTCATGCTACATTAAACTATAGAGGAAACCTTTTGGTGGTCCGAGACCTGGAGCTGTTGATTAGTTCTGCTGAATAACAACAGAGGACACTACCGTTGATTAGTTCTGCTGAATAACAACAGAGGGCACTACCGTTGATTAGTTCTGCTGAATAACAACAGAGGGCACTACCGTTGATTAGTTCTGCTGAATAACAACAGAGGCCACTACCGTTGATTAGTTCCGCTGAATAACAACAGAGGCCACTACCGTTGATTAGTTCCGCTGAATAACAACAGAGGCCACTACCGTTGATTAGTTCCGCTGAATAACAACAGAGGCCACTACCGTTGATTAGTTCCGCTGAATAACAACAGAGGCCACTACCGTTGATTAGTTCCGCTGAATAACAACAGAGGACACTACCGTTGATTAGTTCCGCTGAATAACAACAGAGGCCACTACCGTTGATTAGTTCCACTGAATAACAACAGAGGCCACTACCGCTGATTAGTTCCGCTGAATAACAACAGAGGGCACTACCATTGATTAGTTCCGCTGAATAAGAACAGAGGGCACTACCATTGATTAGTTCTGCTGAATAACAACAGAGGACACTACCGTTGATTAGTTCCACTGAATAACAACAGAGGACACTACCAATAGAGGGCTGTACTGCTAAAGCCATTGCTTTTATATCTGATCTATCTACATGATCAATGTAACTATTAAGGTTACATTCCATTTGGGAAAATGTCGTCCTAAAATAAATCAATCATTTACAAAAGTAGGTTTTAATAGTGTTCCACTGCCCTTTGAGGAAATAAAATATAATAATAATACAGAGAGAATGGTCGGTGGAATGACCTGCCCTTATATTAATACAAATTAAAATCTTACTTCCTTTATCATGTGAAAACAAATGAATGTAAAATGCTGATTTAATCAATAGAAAAAATATAAGATAAACTGTTTTTTTCCGCTAATGCTCTGCCATTTAGTTGAAGGGTCATATAATGTTTATCAACCCGAGTACTATGTAGGCCTACTCTCAACCACACTACAATTCCTGTAATTATTTCTAAAGGAATACAAATACTTATAGATTACTATAAACATTTCAAAGTTAATAATTTACGTTCCACTTTTAATCTTCCAGGATTTCTGCCTTTCATCAGTCGTGGATATCCTGCCCCTACATGAGATGCCTCTATTTCCCACCGTGCGCGGCAACGTGGGATTCCCTAGCAACGCGTCCTGCGTCCTTGGCAAGGCATTCCATCACATGGCCGCCACGAAACCGTAATGACGTCATGCCTTGGATGCACCACGGGACCACCCACGACCCTGACATCCCACGTAGGCCTATGGATATTAGAGAGGTCGGGGGGGGGGGGGGTAGAGATGTAGGGGTGGTGGTGGTGGTGGTGGGGGGGGGGGGGGGTAGCCATTACAGGGGTGGAAGTATGGCATGGGTATGGGTTAGGGACGTGAGGGGGGGGGGGGGGGAGGGTAGAGATGTAGGGGGGAGGGGGGAGTGAAGGCCTAACTTTATAATATATTTTTCTAATATCAGGTAAAAGGGAGTCACTTGGTTCTGTTTATCTAAAATGTCAGGTAAAATGTTCCGCGTTTTGCCACAAGAGTTTACATCGGATATTTGTTCATGTTTGTGAAGATGGTATTATGTTATACAAGACTCCTTGAAATCATAAAAAGGGGTCCTTTTTGGCATCAAATTTTCCGCGTTTTGCCACAAAAAGTGGGGTAAAATTCCTTGAATCTTCATGAAAAGGGGTAACTTTCAAATCCTGGAACAAAAATTACTACACATGTGACCCCTGAGTATGTGTGTGGGGGGGGGGGGGCTGAGTGTGTGTGAGTAGGGGGCGGGGGTACGAGATTTGAGGGAACATACATGGGAGAAACTGAACACACTGACCTGCGTTAATAATTACAGATGTTAGGTTTGGCATTGAGTAAACGAGACGGAGGGAGAGGAGAGAAATCGATGAATATTAAATGATGATAATGCAAGGCTAATATGAGTATATTACACATGTATGGCACATTTTAAGCACATATAAGTTGTACATGCGGAGCCTTTGAGAGGTTGATGGAATGGTAAATGCATGTCATATGCTGGTATCTATAGCCTGTGAGTGACAGTTTAATGCCGTGCCTCAGGTTCGAGGCATAATTAAATAGGTGAGAAAATGTCTCACTAGTGCCCCCCAAAAAATAGGTGTGTTTCCGATTTATCTGGCTGAAAACTAGGTTGGGGGGGATGGTAACTTTTTTTAATTTCAATTTTTTTTTTGGAAACGACCTCCCAGGAACTGAAAAAAATGTCTTTTTCATAACAATAGTTGTTTTGAACATGGGAAATGTGCTTTTTGACAGTTCCGGGGCAGGAAAACCCGTTTTCCTGCTTTTATAAGCTATTTTTGTCAAAAAATCCAAATAAAGTAAGATATGATGGGGAAAAAAATCAGGTATGGTAAAAAAAAATAATTAGGTAGGGTAAGGTTTTTCTAGGTAGGGGGGGGGGGGGGGTAAATCGGAAACACACCTATTTTTTTGGCCTAGTCATTGAAGATCATATGAAGTGGTTTTCACGTCCCATCAAACCTCACCTCACGCGATCTGTTCATTCTTATATCATATCTCATCACATAACATGTTATTTCGTCATTGTTGTATAACTATTATTTAATTCTCCATTAGTCATATTGTTCTTGCTGAAAAGTAAATCGAGATTCTAGGCACTCGTCATTAGACCTGGCTAATTAGTTCTCTCTTTAACCAGACGTCCAACAACCTATGTAATGCAAGATCCACAATAAAAGAATCATTGAATTGAATTGAAATGAATTATTTTTTGTTACTATTCGGTTAATGCAATAATAGGAATATATTTTTAAAATCAAAGGTTAATATCACTCATCTCAAATTATTTGGAAAAAAATCATTTTGCTAAATGTTTGATGTGATTGGTGAACGGCTCATGACAGGATAACCGGAAGTCTGGATCAACCTGATTTGCAGGACTTTTGAAAGTCTATTACCCGGATCGACCTGAGCAACCGCCGAGGAAGTCAAACCAACTGATGAAAAAAAATTGTTTTGTTTTTTTCTTTTCGTGAATAAAAGATTAAGGCAGGGGGGTGGGGGTCGGGGGGGGGGGGATGCAGGGGTGGGGCTAGGTCCTGCGCCAAGTGTGTGACTGGGTGTACTAATTACTGCCTAGGTACATATATGGGAATTTTAGCTTCTCAAAACACAGAAAAAAACCCTCGTTTTTCCTAGGGATGTAGGCTTGACCTTCTTTCTTTCTCTTAATAATTTGTAACTTTTTGAGCAAACATCAATTCTTAATTCGTATTAAGGCATTCATCGAAAGAAATGATAGTAATATTATCATTGATCGAACAACCTGCTGTATTTTCCATTTGTATGATAAAGAATTCTTGAAATGAAATGAAATAAAATGAAATGATCCCGCCCCCTGAACCCCATGGTAAATCCAGAAGAATGAAATAATGAAATGAAACATCAATACAATGAATCGTTGGCACTCATATACACTTATAGTGGTTACTTATTAATTCTAACTAATTTAATCATTATGCATTGTTCACTTGTCACCAGCTGTGAACGATGCATGTTCAGAAAGGAACCACAGGCCGAAATAAGATTAACACAAATACATACCGCATCCATTTGCACTATGGCCTCTAAAAGTGAAATAAATAATCAGAAATCATTCAAAAGAATAAATTGAGAGAGCTGGACCATACATCCCTACTGGGTATAGACATATACCATAGACTGCGGCAAGCGCGGGAAGAAGCGGAAGTACGGTTGCGCCCCTGGTGGCGACCTCTGTAAGCCTATAGTAGCGTCCATAACGACTCGTGGTAGACGCGGGACTCGACGCGCAAAGTTTTCTCACAACCAAGCAACAGGTAAAAACTAACGTTTATCACTTAATATCCACCTGTCGACCAATTATAGTTAGACATTAGTTTGAATGGAAACAAGAGACATCGATACAGCTCCTTAAATTAGTCTCATGTTTTATCAGAACATTACATCTTCCCACGCTCTGAACGGCGGATGTGACGTCATCACAGGCAGACGTTCCTGCGTGCTAAATTAGAAGCCGGTTGGTATCGTTTTCAGTTTTCAATTTTTTAATGATTATTTTACATTGGAGTGCCTGTTTTCATAGGGAATAAGGAGGTGAGGTGATGTGGGACAAGCATATATTGAATCAGCTGATGTTACCAGCCAGTAGGAGGGCCGTCAGTAAAACACAATCTGGCTCAGTTGTTCTAATTTCGATCGGATAATTTGGTGCCAATGCAACTTGTTTCTGACGGTTTCTGGCTGAGTTCAGTTCGTCTATTGACATGTATTTGTGGCTTCTGCCACGTTCCAGCTTAGCTGAGTGTTTCAGGTTCAGTCAACACTTACACCCCATGAGCTTCCAAGAGAGGAAGAGTCGCTATCAATTACATTTAAATTCAACATGTTTATACAGCAAGACTTTTGGAAGGCCCAAAAGCCCCCCCCCCCCCCCCGAGCCAAATCATAACCAACAAATGCTTACTCTTATAAATCCCAACTATGTTTTGGAAATACGAACTGAGCACATGTAGCTAAGAAATAATTATGGAGGTACCGGTAATGCACTTATTATACATATTTATTCCTCAAAATGGCCGTTATTTAACATGTTATTTCAGTGTGGGTAAAATAAATACATTTTGCGGTGACCTGTGATTGTCTACTAAGAATCTCTTCAACTTTGGGCAAAGGATTAGTAGCCTGCATGAAGGAAACTGTTTGTAGCAGGAAATAATATCATCTCAAACCTAAAATTGACCTTGATTCAAGGCTTGATGAAAGTACTAAATAATCTTCAAATCATCCCAAATGAATATCGTTCTGTGCAGAATAATTTGTCAGAAATTGTATTTTAAAGATTAGGATTAATTTTAAGAGCATTCAAGTATTTTCCTTAGCCTAATGCCCGATTTCTCACTCACTCACTCACCGATTTCTACTAGGTATAATAATTAAAATAATTAGGTATAACATTTCGAACCTTTCAGTCACATTAGTAGGCTACCGAAATACAGGTTTGTTTAAAGTTAAGTTGCTTCACCAATAAGGCAGAGTTTAAGGTCTTTACAAAGTGATTGGTATGGCCGGAATAAACCCAAAATTCCGAAATTATTAATACTTTAGGGTTTTGTTTCCAAACCCTCCAAAAAGCCGGAGAAATACAGCTTATAAAAGGTTCAAATCTGGAGGCCGGAGATGTGCATTTTAGGGCCTCCATAGCCAGAGCCTCGGGCCAAAGGCCTGCGAGGTGACAGCACAAGACATGATTATTTTACCCAGCCATTCTGCCTGGCGCTGTGTGTAGGCTGTGTTCAGCTATCTAGGTGCATGACTATAACTACCCGAGTAACTAACACCAGAGTTGATGACATGGAAATAATACAGTTGATTTATTTTCAGTTGACAGACGGTAAAACTGCACCAGGGTAAGCTGCGCTAAAATCCAGAACTGTGCTCTAAAATCCAGAACTGTGCTCTAAAATCCAGAACTGTGCTCTAAAATCCAGAACTGTGTGCTAAAACCTAGATGAGGTAGGTTACATGTTATTGGACAACCTTTCCTTTATCTATTGTCTGCTATAGTTATAGTAATGGTGATGACTAATATTGCTCTATATTCATACATGGTTTAGAGCCAATCATTGGCTGCCACATTGTTATCAGCAGGTATATCAGAACGTTTGAATTTCATAATACAGACAAAACAAAATTACAGATTGTCTTTCGAAACAAAACGCCATGATATATGTCTACAATTAATTTTGATTTAAAACAAAATATTGCAAAGTATTAAGTACATAGGAATGCACTCTACCTGTTTTCTATTCTACGGGCCGTAATGTACAGGCTGGCCGTTTTTTATCCTCTGTTAGATTGGATCAACTATACCCTTTTTTGGTAACAGCTGGAAGACCTGGACATTAGTCCAGAAGCATGTTGACACTTGTGACAGCCAAAAAAGAACTTAAAAACCATAAATGAACCAAATAACTACCCTACTTCTACCCTACTTGTAGTATTTCTCTTATGAATGTATGTTAATCTGTGAGTACCTGATTACTACGTCAGTACCGCTATAGGTATGTCATGATAAACGTCAGGGAGCATTTCTTAGTTCATTCATTGTATCTTTCTCTGCTAGAAGCAGACACAATGTGGTACAACTAGTTCTTGGTATTGAGAGCAATGTTTAACTCAATACAAAATATATAAATCATCGATGCAGAATGCAGGCAGGGTAGGACGGGCAGGGTAGGACAGGCAGGGTAGGACAGGCAGGGCAGGACAGGCAGGGCAGGACAGGCAGGGTAGGACAGGCAGGGCAGGACAGGCAGGGTAGGACAGGCAGGGTAGGACAGGTAGGGTAGGACAGGCAGGGTAGGACGGGCAGGGTAGGACAGGCAGGGTAGGACAGGCAGGGTAGGACAGGTAGGGTAGGACAGGCAGGGTAGGACGGGCAGGGTAGGACAGGCAGGGTAGGACAGGCAGGGTAGGACAGGCAGGGCAGGACAGGCAGGGTAGGACAGGTAGGGTAGGACAGGCAGGGTAGGACAGGTAGGGTAGGACAGGCAGGGTAGGACGGGCAGGGTAGGACAGGCAGGGTAGGACAGGCAGGGTAGGACAGGCAGGGCAGGACAGGCAGGGCAGGACAGGTAGGACGGGCAGGGTAGGACGGGCAGGGCAGGACAGGCAGGGCAGGACAGGCAGGGTAGGACGGGCAGGGTAGGACAGGCAGGGTAGGACGGGCAGGGTAGGACGGGCAGGGCAGGACAGGCAGGGTAGGACAGGTAGGGTAGGACAGGCAGGGCAGGACAGGCAGGGTAGGACAGGTAGGGTAGGACGGGTAGGGTAGGACGGGCAGGGTGGGACGGGCAGGGTGGGACAGGCAGGGTAGGACAGGCAGGGTAGGACAGGACAGGTAGGACAGGACAGGCAGGGTAGGACGGGCAGGGTAGGACTGGCAGGGTAGGACGGGCAGGGCAGGACGGGCAGGGTAGGTCAGGCAGGGTAGGACAGGCAGGGTAGGACGGGCAGGGTAGAGCAGGTAGGGTAGGACAGGCAGGGGGCTATTCTTGCTTTTATTCCATGATTCTTAACTTATTACAACTTTATTTGATATATTTCATCAAATTGTGTTGTCCGCATATCTCACCGATAGTCTTGAACGGTAGTGACGTCACTGTACAATACACAGAGTTTATATTGTCCACCTTCTGAGTGGCAAGTATATCGATTATATTGTACGCTCACGGCCAAATCATGGAATAAACGCTTTAAATGAACTCCATGTCCATGTCAATTGTAAACAAAGCTACCTAGATATCGGAGAAGGACAAATAGTATTGTGTATGGGAGAAGGACAAATAGTATAAAAAGTTTGATCATTTATTTGGAATGTGTAAGAGGCATATAGCAATAACCACACGTCTTCATTCAGTACATGTCCTTGTCTCTCTCCTCTAGGTCTACATCACTTATATAATCCCTGAATACCCAGGTTGGATATTGAGTTTGTCACAACCGCCACAACCATCAACATGGCCACGGCCACAGCCACAGCCACAGCCACGGCCACGGCCACGGCCACGGACATGGACATGGCCACAACAATAGCCATGGCAACCGCCACCGCCACTGCCACTACTGCCACCGCCACCGCCACTACTGCCACTGCCACCACCACCACCGCTACTGCCACAACCATGTCCACTCCCCCTCCCATCGCCTCCGCATCTGCCACCGCCACTCCAACAACGGATGTTGCAATAGTAATAGTTCCCTGGTTTTTGTATCACCATTTGATGCACATGTAATTAATTAGGAGTACTTTTAGTAGTAGTTATCCACATGTAATTAACTAACAGTACTCTCAATAGTAATTATCCACATGTAATTAATTAGCAGTACTTTAGCAGTACTTTCAATAGTAGTTAATGTTATGTAATTAATTAGCAGTACTTTCGATAGTAGTGATGCACATGTGATTAATTAGCAGTACTTTTAATAGTAGTGATGTACATGTAGTAGTGATGTACATTAATTAGCAGTACTTTTAATTATCCACACAACTGTGGGCTTCATTCAGCACGTGTCTCTCTCCTCTCGGTGAAATACTAAGTAAATAGTAAGAAAGCTAGGTTATATGTATATACTTATTCCCCAAAACTTTGAAGAGAAAATATTGTACTTTGCATGCAGGCAAACACCTTATTTATTTAATTGAAAATGCGCTATATTATCATGTGGAAAGTCTGTTGGGAACCGCTGTCATGAACAGAAAACGCAAACCTAATTTCCATGCGGAAAACTAACATTATATAACTGAATGGATATATATATTTATTTAGTTTATATTATATGATGATATATATAATTCACAGGTTGCTTTCTATATTGAGTTGGCCGAGAATCAGCAGCAGCAGCACCACCACCCCCGCCGCCGGCGCCACCACCATCACCACCACCACCACCACCGTCACCACCACCACCGACACCACCACCACCACCGTCACCATCACCACCGCTGGTAAGTGACTCGTTGCTACTCCACATGTGTATATGTCCCATGTTTTGTCCCCAAACTGTCAGGATAAAAATGTGTCATAGTCAATATCCAAACATCCTACATTTTTCTTTTTTAAATATCAAGTTTTCATTTTCTAAGTTATTCCAACACATAATCAACATGACTAATGGATATCTTAATATCTGAGGAGATACTTTCTTGGATTTGGGATTTTCTTTCTCTCACCGAGATATCCACATATCCATCTTTCTTATGCCAGAGTCAGTTGCTCATTTTCATATACTACTATGTGGTGTCTCAGTAGTGGCCAGTAGATAGTATTGAGTCCCTGTACAGATAGACCAGAAATCCGACCAAGGTGATGGTGGGTTATCATAGGATACATTTCATTTCTGTTAAAGCATAATTAGTTTAATAATTGTCCTGTAGGTAAGGTTTTGAAATAACATAAACCATGGTTTGAAATGAAATCTTATGATTCATCAGGAGACCCAAATCGTGGGGCAATAGGGAGTGCGTCAGCCTTTACTCTTCAGCAGAGTTTCATCTTTGGAGGTATAGTTCATTGTCTGAGAGTACTATGCAGCGAGCTTTTAATTAGTAAAATGCCTGTAATAAGTTAACCAAAAGAAAGCCTTTGTCAAGCCATCCAACGTTCCTGTGGATATTTAGGGGAGAGAAGAGGAGAGAGGTAGGGGAGAGAGAAAGAAGAGAGAGGAGAGAGGTAGGGGGAGGGAGAAAGAAGAGAGAGGAGAGAGGAAAGAGGTAGGGGGAGGGAGAAAGAAGAGAGGAGAGAGGTAGGGGAGAGAGAAAGAAGAGAGAGGAGAGAGGTAGCGGAGAGAGAAAGAAGAGAGAGGAGAGAGGTAGGGGGAGGGAGAGAGAGGAGAGAGGTAGGGAGAGGGAGAGAGAAAGAAGAGAGAGATAAGAGAGCCTCTATGCCAAACATTGCACCTTTGGGTTTGATTACAATTTTTCCATTGGTTCTAGATAAGTTTTTGTCACATTTTTTGTATCAACATTAAAATAACCAACTTTGTCTCCAATTAGAAATACTAATGTATTTGTACTTCGGTGATGGTAGAGCTAGCGTATATTATCAAGTAATATTAATGTTGAGTAAGTACTGGAACAGAGTCTGCAGGAATATATTTGGAACTAAACTTTATTCATGGAACATGGTCTTAAGTAGGTGAAGGTGACAGGTGTGCCATATTGGAGAACCAATGGTGTGAGGTCAGGTAGGTCACATGACCGTTACCCAATGTTATACAAGGTTACATGGATCACATGTATCAATAGGAAAGTATGTTACATTAAACCAATGAGATGCATTAAGGTCACATGCACCAATAAGGGTGTAGGTTACCTTGACCAATGAGGAGTGTAGATTGCATTAACCAATAGGAGTGTGGGTTACATTACACCTGCTTGTCCAGGTGGGCTGGGCCAAGCCTATTGTCAAGTGCTGGCTTAGGTAAGGTGTTACCTGCCAGCTTGTGCTGTTAGGGGGGTTACCTAACATCTGGCACACCTGAGATATACATGTCAATTCATATGTCTAAACCTGTGAGGTTTACATTAGGTCATAACTCTAATATTCTAACATTAATATTCCTAATCATATTCATAATTATTATGCGTTGTTACATCATAATGTACTCATGTAACATGCGGAATAATCGCTGTGACAATACTCTGCCATAGTCTAGCGTCTACATCACAACATCATCTGTGGGCATACATTACATGTGTATGTATTGATAATCCTAATATGTTTGAGGTGATCATTACTTATAGCAAATGGCACAATGGAGGGTTCAAACTGATCGAGACCCGTCAGAAAACGGGACGAACCCCGAAGGGGTGAGTTCCTGTTTTCTGCTGAAATTGCGTCTTTGGCCGAACTGTTCATGTGAACAGTACCTGCCTGCACCCCAAACATGCACCTTTCTAACTGTTCACGTGTGTAATAAAGGTTATAATGTTACATTTCACCTGGGGTACAAATTAAATAATAATTACAGGCCTAATGATAATTACAAGAAAGAAGAGCGCATGGTCCATATTTAAAAAAGAAATTCTAAAAGACTCGGAGGCTCACATGTAGGTAGGCCTATTGATCAATAGTGACCACCATGAGGTGAGAATCCACACAGGTTCACTAAAAAAACATCTAGAGAAAAAAAGATAGATTGACGATTATTGTGAGTATTATTGATGTAGATTAAATATTTCTGCTAATGTTGGCGATGGTTTAGGTCGACCATACACCTGCAGATCTTTGCTTCACCATGCAAGGTCATATAATTCTCCCCAAAGGCTTCAGAGTATTATCAGGACATTTGGAGTGAGTGAGTGACAGTGTGTGACATAGTGGGTTGGGTTGCCATAGACAGTCGGGCCATGACTTTCTGAGAGTTCATGGCCAGATTAGATTTTCCATGGTCCGAATATAATCATAATGTGAATGTAATGCCTCATAAACTGCCTACATTACATTGTCTGGGAAGGGAGACAGGGGGGTGGGGGGTGGGGGGGTGGGCGGTTCTTAGAAGTGAGATAAACAAGAGACAGTACTGTACACCTTTGATTATAGACATTTATTGAGAATCAAAATAAAACATTTTATTTTCATTTTCTAAGTTCTGCTGTACGTCTTCAGAATTACTGTCTGATTCAGACATTGCCAACCTGTGAGGATCCAAAATCCTAGTATTGTGTGGGGATTGGAGCCGGCTTTGTGCCTTCCAGGGGGTTGGGGCATCCCCTCCCCCCCCCCCCGCCCCTCGAAAATAATGAAAAAATGATGAATGGTGCATTCTGGAGGTAAACACAAATGAATTTCAGAAATCTGGGAATTTATTGGGCCTCACAGTAATTAAGTTAAATTTATTTTTGTGGCAAGTGATGAGTATCTGAATAACCCATTCAAACCAAAATCTTACAGATTTCAAGAATTAGGTAAATTTGACCTATTATCCCTTTAATAATTATAGCATGGCAGATTTCCAGGTATAGGTCTATGTATAGAATCTGAATAAACATCCAGGTGCAATAGTAACTGTTCATACTTCAGGAACACTTTAAATTTAGATTTTGTCATCGTATTTACACGCTAAAATTGTAGTAATCTGGATCAAATGGGATTAATGGGAGTAGGGCAGACAGGAGGGCACAGAGGCATTGGGAGGACAGAGTACAGGGAGAAGGGCAGCGAAGAAGAGCAGAGAGTCTTCAATTTTATAGCTGCATTCTCAGCTATTATGACAAACAAAATCTTGACGAATTTACTCCTATTATGACTTATAGGACTGAACTTATCAATATTCTGCTGCTGTTATATGTTAATATACAATAATTTGAAGTTAAATCAGATGAGAGAACAGCCGCCAGTGAGCTATAATAAGCGAAGTCATCATAGAAAAGATCTGGGCAGGTCCTCCAAATAAAGTAGGGACGTTTTAGAAGCCCTGTCGCACAAACAACTGGACTAAACTAGATGGAGTTTTGCCTTTTGCCGAGAAAGAGAAGAGGGAGAGAGGATGGAGAAGTCTGATAGACATAGACAAGAAGATACTAAGGACAGAAGGAGAGAGATGCATAGGGACTGAAAGGGAAGAGTGGTGAGAGGCATGTGACGTAGAGAGGAGAGAGAGGGAGAGAGAAAGATTTAGAGTGAAGGAGGAAGGTTTTATGTTGAGTTTATTGAATTATAAGGGACAGTTGATCAAATTAGACCCCCCATTTTCTCATGGCCAGTCGAACCAGTGCTTTTGAAAAGTTCATGGCTCGACTGCCATTTTTCATAGACCTGGTCTGTCGGTCTATGGGTTATGTCGCACACTGGAGTGAGATTGGTTGCTTTAAAGTAAGCCCTTATCAACACATTTAATATGGTTATATCAAGGGCGGGAGGAAATAGAGATAGAGAAGAAGGGAGAGAGAGACAGAGACAGAGAAAAGATTCAGAAAGGGGGAATGGAGGGACTGGGGGTGGGTGGGGATGATCTGATTATAAATAAGTTGGTATATCCAGGAGTCATTATTTGGTCGATTCTCATGGAGCGGTTCTAAATGACAAGCTGTGAAGCTATAAAATCGTTGTGAAGCTATATAATTATATAATCGTATAAAAAATACAAAATGTATTACAAAAATAAAGTTCTGGAGAAGGGTATAGGTGGTTACTGAAGGAGGTACCCCTCAAGTATCCCCTACAGTACCTCCTCCAGTGCCTCCTCCAGTACCCCCCTCCAGTACCCCCCTCCAGTAACCTCCTCCTGTAACCTCCTCCATTAACCTCTTCCAGTGATCTCCTCCAGAACCCTCTTGCAGTACCCTCCTCCAGTACCCCCTCCAGTGCCTCCTGCTGTATCTACTACTTTATTATTGCTGGAGGGGGTACTCCTGTACCTCCTCCTGTACCCCCTGTACATCCCTCCGTATGTCCCCCTGAGAAGATTATGGATACGTCCTTCGTACTGCTAATATGGCTATTAAGCCTGTGCTGAACAAGTTACAGGAATTAAGAGTACATTAAGTATGAGATACACCCAATGACAGTTATGCCATTATTTGATATAAATATAAAAACTGCTCTGATTAGACTAAGATAATTTTATCACTTGTTCATTTCACTGGAGACCGTCGGACTCAGCCTAATATCAATATCAGAGACCAACACAAATTCAATGGAGACCTGGGCGTCGGTCTCTGGGTTATGTTGCACACTGCATAATGCAGTATCGCAGTAGTAAGGAGCGACATCGCAGATGGCCTCCTTCAGGTTGTAGGAAGATGGGAATGAGAGTGTGACATCGTGAGCTATCGTGGTGGGGGATGAAGCGACATCGCAAGTGACAGTGTGATGTCAGTTTGAAAATTAGGACGTAAAAATATGAATGTATTGCAAAGCAAAATTCGGGTGCGGTATCGTAGTTGATATCGCAATAAAATGTATAGAAATGTATAGAAATACATGCGATATTGTATGCGACATCGCAATAAATCATTGTAGTCACATTTGATCCTCCATAGATTATAGTTCTTCTGGGAAACACTGCGAGGCGCCACTTATGAGTGCTTAGTCGCGTGAACATTAATTTTTTAAAAAGAACAATATACCGTACTTACAAATCAAACCTGGGGCTATGGAGAGGAGAGAAGTAGGGGGCGTGGAGGGGGGGGGGGGGAGACAGAAGAGAGAAACAGTTATGAAAGCTTGGTTTGAACACGTGCATAAGGTGGATATACCAGTATATTCTTGTTCCACCATACTTTGGGCCACGGTACTGTTTCTTGTGCTTCTGTCGCCGCGATGTGTGTTATTATACTGGTTATCGACAATTCGCCCTCAATTTCAGGTTCAGATATAATGATTCTATTTTTGCATACTTTCATGTATTTATTTAATCAATGAACTCAGACATCTCTCATACAGGAATCCGATACAACCAGCGTAACAAAGATATTTGTACCGGATTCTTTTATGAGAAATTTCAATCAAAATAGAATCATTATATCTGAGGTTTTCACTAGAGACTATTGGGCTCAATGTCAGACCCAGATATAGTACACGAGTTATTGTATCGATTGTGTTTGGGGGATGTTGTCCTTGCTCTAAATAATTGTTACAATGACACAATAGGGGAGTTACATGTCTCACTGCGCATGTCTACTGCAGTGCATGCTGGGATGGATTCTGATGAAATCAGACATAAATATGTAGCAACATTTTTATCGAAAATTGCAAGAATGTTTTCACCAATATCATAGCTTTTATCAATGATCTATGAAAACCGAATGCATGATGGGCAAGATGGAGACTTGTGTCATGGAAACATGTATATTGACATAAGAACATTGATAATTATTACATGCTGAACATGACATGTTTTCTGTAGATTTTTCACTGGACCATTAGTCCCATAATTCAATGCGAATCACGATTCAAAATGGCGGCTATGCAACTCCCCTATTACAGTAACTATATATAAGGACGTGACTCAGGACAGGGACAACAGGGGAAATGCTTTAACACAAATTCCTCAGGGGAAAATCAGGGAATTTGAAAATTGTGAGAAAGATCAACAGAATCTTGTTCTGTGAAATTCAGATTTGTAAAAAAAAAAAAAAAAAGAAATTGAGGAAACATGTGCCACGCGGCATCCCCGGGATAGTAAATTTTTTTTTTAAGAAATACCAGAAAATTAGTTCCACATCAGGAAATGATAGAAATATCAGGAAATTGTACTTTTTAGTAGGCGATCTATTCTTCTGTTTAACAGAGAAATGACTCGGTAGAAATTATTGTTATTCAGCTAGTAAATATTTTGTGTTTAAGAATCTCTCTTGAGTCGGTATCGTGTAAATGAAAATCAAAAATAGCAAATTGTTGATGATGAGTGAAAGAAAATTTAGGGGAAAAAAACACAAGGGACGTCCCTTGTATTTTTTTGAGGTTACATGTTTGAGGTTTGAGGTTAATGAAATTAATGTCATTTAGAATTGTATGAGCCCCGATGGCAGCCTATGTTGAATAAAACCTTTTAAAAACAAAAAAAAACAAAAAAAACAGACAAATGATTCTACTACAGGGGGTATGACAAGGGATTTACCTGTCGTTGTACGTGTCCATGAGACTGCCACAAGTACTGGGTCAGATTTTCATAAAATGTACAATTGGCAGCTGTACATATTTAGAAAATTCTGCTAAATTAGGCTGCAATTTAGCCAATACTAAGTAAATTCGAGTATATTCGGCATTGCATTGATTCTAGCAATCTGTTTGGTTAGATTGTACTGTATTTTGAGTCATTTTTTTCGTAAATTTGTTAAATTAAGTAAAGATTTTATATAATTCTAATTATTTAACCCTCCCTTGGCCTGGGTGAGAGCTGGTGCAGTTTGCGTATGGGTTGGGGAACTTTGGGGTTTTTTTTGAGTAAAGATTTAGTTTTAATTTAGGCGACGTCTGAAAACGTCCTTGAAGGATAGCACGTACCTGTATAATGATTAATGTTTGGCCTCTAATGGAATAATAACAACAAAAAAGAGAAGATCAGGATAGGACCTACGTACTGCTAATATGGCTATTAAGCCTGTGCTGAACAAGTTACAGGAATTAAGAGTACATTAAGAGCAAAATTAAGAATTAATGAGCGATTAATTTTATTTACGTTTACTCTTTAGGATTGCAGAGAATAGTTTGGATATTTGATAGAAGTATTCAATATTTGGTGCTCCGAGTAAATAAACAACTCGTGTGGATTTCTGTATGTTGTAATATACGTAGGGGCTGTCCCTGTCTCCGTCAGGGGAATGGCACATGCAGCCAAGTATTATCGTCAGAGAATATCCCATAAGAACGAGGTGGTAGGCGGCTGCTTATTTGTTAAGAACAAAGTATTTTCCTTCCCCTTCCCCTCTTTTCTTTCCCCTCCCCCCCCCTCCCCTCTCCTATTCCCCACCCCTCCTCCTTTTCTTCACTCTCCCCTCCTACACCTTCTCCCCCCTCCCCTCTCCAATACTCCCACCCTCTCCTTCACTCTCCCACTCCTCTGCATGTAGCTAGGTCCCCCTGGACGTCGGTTGTGGGAAATGACGTAGTATCTCACAGGGGCTTTCCCAGGCTATAAATAGAGTGTGTAGAAATCATATGCATGCGGGTATCATATACATATCGCAGAACTACCACTACACAAATATACAGTTCTTTTTATTAAGACAATGAATGCTACTTTATTTATCCAACTCGCACAGTACATTATAAAGTTACAAAAAAGACAAATACAGCGAATAGGTATACAGACTTCTAGATCAGATCCAGTTCTCCCAGACGTAACGATTTCTCTCAAGGCAAAGTTAACTTTTAATTTAGATGCAATTTATATAGTTTAACCAAATAAAAACAGAAATAAAAATGACATGAGATATAGATTATACAGAAATATTACGATATTATTGACTTGATTCAAGATGATACCGTATGACAACTATACAATAGGTGCACAAAATTAGGTTATTTTTTGTCCTAATAATTTTAATTAAAACACTGTCTTTCCTGTCTCTTTCTTTAAATATAGCAATTTCTTTAAACTAAACACTGGAATGAACTCCCAGGGGCCCGTTGCATGAGGTATCGTTAAGTGAAAATTGTGTCCTTAAAATATCCTTAACTCTTACTGCCAATATTGTGTCCCTAAATCATGTTTCATGTCCTTAAATGTGGGTCTTTTAACAACGTGCCTTTGAGCATGGGATATCCTTATCGTAGCGCTAAGTGACCTCCATTGTCTGCTCGTTTCTGAGCGATAATAGAGCAATCAGTGTATCGAGAATTTGATAATGAGAATGGGACGTATTTTTTCTTAGAAATGGTGATGATACATATGATAAGCAGATTTCATGATTTAAAATAATTTTCTCATGTACTAAAATGTAAAAATATGACAAAATGTATGGGTATGTTGCTACCCGTTGCAACGAAAATGGCAAACCACTTTCACCACTATGTGCACCTTGGGTTACGGATACGACAGGTCTCATGCAACACTGGCAAAATCGTATTGTTAGAATATATTTAACGTACCCTTAATATAATGTTAACGCTACGATATCAGCAAAAAGTGGTGCAACGGGCCCCAGTAAACTTGTGGAATATAACTGATAGATTTTAACTCTTTTCCCCAAACCTTCAACAGGGAAATAAGCAGAGTTTATCGGTTATATTCCTCAAGTTTACTGGCAGTTTATTCCACAGTGTTTTCCATTATTGCTGTATTTCTGGCTTTCCGGCCGCTCTTGATTTACAAGTATACCTCTCCCATTTTCCAGATTCAAATGAACATTTACATTGTGCTCCTACTGGTCCCTTCTCAAATGCATGAATTAAAGCCTGACATTTCTGCTCTAATATCAAGAGGTAATATACCAGAGGCTGCAACCAACTCTTACTTTTATCCCAACCTAGCCTCAAGGCTTTAGTCCAAACCTTTTGTAAACGTTTTCTTAGGCCTTTCTCAAGATTTAAAATTGGAAAATTGGAAAATTTCATGGCTGCCTAATTTCATAGATTTATACCTTATTGTGTCGTACCTCCACCAACCGCCATTTTGAACATGTGGTGGCTTAACGCATGCATGGTTAAGTGGGTCAGATTTTCAGCAAATGTACAATTCGCCTTCACAGTGAGAGCCAGAACCGTGATTTCGCGGCTCTGACGGGCCGATTATGTAATACCATTCGGCGAATGTATATTATGTATAACAGGCCATTACAGCACCACGACCAAGTGCACTGTCACACCTAACCAACACCATGTGTTTCACCATTGAGGCATCCCCCTCTCTGTCTTCTCTCCCTCTCTTAATACCCAGCCTCTCTCCACTCACAGTCACACCATAAATACAAAGCTTTAATATCTTTCCTCATAGTCGTCACACATTGATGAAATAAAGATGAGAATAGTTCTTATGGCCAGGAGAATACTTCCAAAAATGATTTAGTTAGTATATTTTACAATTTAAAAAAAAGTTTAAAGATGAGTGGACCACCTGCTGATTGATACTGACACCACTTACATTCGGGGACTAATTGATACATGTTTGGGTTAGGGATTAAGGTGGAGGAAATCTTCCCCCTGCTGATAGTTCTTTCCGGACAAACTCTGGACTGTTCACTAATTCTCTCAAATAACCCACATTTAAGACAAAAATGAGCTTCAAAATGCGGTTTGACATAACAGAACTGATACTATGAATCAATGCAACACTAAATACACTCAGATATATCCGGTATTCATCATTTTTCAGCGTAATTTAGCAAAATTTCTTAATTGTGTACAGCTGCCAATTGTACATTTTTTAAATTCTGACCCAAAAATGGCTTAATGTATAAATTTTTTAAAACCCTTTGGGCACTGTTAGACTTTTTTTTATTGTTTTTATACAGCACATCTTCTGTAATAACGACAGTTGAGTTATCAAGAAACAAGTACATTGTACAATGAAGTTCTAATATTCAATTGAGGACATTAACATTGAGGGCTCGCAGATGATAATCCAATACAGAATAACCATGGTGTTCCGCCCACCGCTGTGTCTATCTAGTCCAACTTTTGGTTGTTTCGGTGTGCATAACTCCTCATTGGGTGCGGGTGGGTTTAGTTTCTAAATCATACCATTTTTCCTTTGTAGAACTTTTGGAGCTCATTTTATTAATTCATTTTGTTTCGACAGTCTCATTGGTAGTCTATAGGCATCAGCAAATTAGACAAGGGTTTCTTGCCCGAAATAAAGCACACTGAGTATTGATATAGCATTAATACCCGAGGGTATTAGTGCTTTTAGACCCGGTTTGGTCAGATTCGACTGTAATTTACCACTTACTGACTTATATTTACCCGCTCTCTCTCCCCCTCTTCTATTTCCCTCTTCCTTTATTTATACTCCCCACCTCCCTCTCCCCCCGCTCTCCCTCCCCCTCTTCTATTTCCCTCTTCCTTTATTTATACTCCCCACCTCCCTCTCTCCCCGCTCTCCCTCCCCCTCTTCTATTTCCCACTTCCTTTATTTATACTCCCCACCTCCCTCTCCCCCCGCTCTCTCTCTCTCCCCCTCTTCTATTTCCCTCTTCCTTTATTTATACTCCCCACCTCCCTCTCTCCCCGCTCTCCCTCCCCCTCTTCTATTTCCCACTTCCTTTATTTATACTCCCCACCTCCCTCTCCCCGCTCTCCCTCCCTCCCCCTCTTCTATTTCCCTCTTCCTTTATTTATACTCCCCACCTCCCTCTCCCCCCGCTCTCTCTCTCTCCCCCTCTTCTATTTCTCTCTTCCTTTATTTATACTCCCCACCTCCCTCTCTCCCCGCTCTCTCTCCCTCCCCCTCTTCTATTACCCTCTTCCTTTATTTATACTCCCCACCTCCCTCTCCCCCCGCTCTCTCTCTCTCCCCCTCTTCTATTTCCCTCTTCCTTTATTTATACTCCCCACCTCCCTCTCCCCCCGCTCTCCCTCCCTACCCCCTCTTCTATTTCCCTCTTCCTTTATTTATACTCCCCACCTCCCTCTCTCCCCGCTCTCTCTCCCTACCCCTCTTCTATTTCCCTCTTCCTATATTTATACTCCCCACTTCCCTCTCCCCCCGCTCTCTCTCCCCCCTCTTCTATTTCCCTCTTCCTTTATTTATACTCCCCACCTCCCTCTCCCCCCGCTCTCTCTCCCCCTCTTCTATTTCCCTCTTCCTTTATTTATACTCCCCACCTCCCTCTCTCCCCGCTCTCCCTCCCTCCCCCCTCTTCTATTTCCCTCTTCCTTTATTTATACTCCCCACCTCCCTCCCCCCGCTCTCTCCCTACCCCTCTTCTATTTCCCTCTTCCTTTATTTATACTCCCCACCTCCCTCTCTCCCCGCTCTCTCTCCCTCCCCCTCTTCTATTTCCCTCTTCCTTTATTTATACTCCCCACCTCCCTCTCCCCCCGCTCTCCCTCCCTCCCCCTCTTCTATTTCCCTCTTCCTTTATTTATACTCCCCACGTCCCTCTCTCCCCGCTCTCTCTCCCCCTCTTCTATTTCCCTCTCCCTTTATTTATACTCCCCACCTCCCTCTTCCCCGCTCTCTCTCCCCCTCTTCTATTTCCCTCTCCCTTTATTTATACTCCCCACCTCCCTCTCCCCCTGCTCTCCTTCCCCCTCTTCTATTTCCCTCTTCCTTTATTTATACTCCCCACCTCCCTCTCTCCCCGCTCTCTCTCCCTCCCCCTCTTCTATTTCCCTCTTCCTTTATTTATACTCCCCACCTCCCTCTCCTCCCGCTCTCCTTCCCCCTCTTCTATTTCCCTCTTCCTTTATTTATACTCCCCACCTCCCTCTCCCCCCGCTCTCTCTCCCTCCCCCTCTTCTATTTCCCTCTTCCTTCATTTATACTCCCCACCTCCCTCTCCCCCCGCTCTCCCTCCCCCTCTTCTATTTCCCTCTTCCTTTATTTATACTCCCCACCTCCCTCTCTCCCCGCTCTCTCTTCCCCCTCTTCTATTTCCCTCTCTCTTTATTTATACTCCCCACCTCCCTCTCTCCCCGCTCTCTCTCCCTACCCCCTCTTCTATTTCCCTCTTCCTTTATTTATACTCCCCACCTCCCTCTCTCCCCGCTCTCTCTCCCCCTCTTCTATTTCCCTCTTCCTTTATTTATACTCCCCACCTCCCTCTCTCCCCGCTCTCTCTCCCTACCCCCTCTTCTATTTCCCTCTTCCTTTATTTATACTCCCCACCTCCCTCTCCCCCCGCTCTCCCTCCCCCTCTTCTATTTCCCTCTTCCTTTATTTATACTCCCCACCTCCCTCTCTCCCCGCTCTCTCTCCCTCCCCCTCTTCTATTTCCCTCTTCCTTTATTTATACTCCCCACCTCCCTCTCTCCCCCCGCTCTCCCTCTCCCCGCTCTCCCTCCCCCTCTTCTATTTCCCTCTTCCTTAATTTATACTCCCCACCTCCCTCTCCCCGCTCTCTCTCCCCCCTCTTCTATTTCCCTCTTCCTTCATTTATACTCCCCACCTCCCTCTCCCCCCACTCTCCCTCCCCCTCTTCTATTTCCCTCTTCCTTTATTTATACTCCCCACCTCCCTCTCCCCCGCTCTCCCTCCCCCTCTTCTATTTCCCTCTTCCTTTATTTATACTCCCCACCTCCCTCTCTCCCCGCTCTCTCTCCCTCCCCCTCTTCTATTTCCCTCTTCCTTTATTTATACCCCCCACCTCCCTCTCCCCCCGCTCTCTCTCCCCCTCTTCTATTTCCCTCTTCCTTTATTTATACTCCCCACCTCCCTCTCCCCCCGCTCTCCCTACCCCCTCTTCTATTTCCCTCTTCCTTTATTTATACTCCCCACCTCCCTCTCCCCCCGCTCTCCCTCCCCCTCTTCTATTTTTCTCTTCCTTTATTTATACTCCCCACCTCCCTCTCCCCCCGCACTCCCTACCCCCTCTTCTATTTCCCTCTTCCTTTATTTATACTCCCCACCTCCCTCTCTCCCCGCTCTCTCTCCCCCTCTTCTATTTCCCTCTCCCTTTATTTATACTCCCCACCTCCCTCTCCCCCCGCTCTCCCTCCCTTCCCCTCTTCTATTTCCCTCTTCCTTTATTTATACTCCCCACCTCCCTCTCTCCCCGCTCTCTCTCCCTCCCCCTCTTCTATTTCCCTCTTCCTTTATTTATACTCCCCACCTCCCTCTCCCCCCGCTCTCCCTCCCTCCCCCTCTTCTATTTCCCTCTTCCTTTATTTATACTCCCCACCTCCCTCTCTTCCCGCTCTCTCTCCCCCTCTTCTATTTCCCTCTCCCTTTATTTATACTTCCCACCTCCCTCTCCCCCTGCTCTCCTTCCCCCTCTTCTATTTCCCTCTTCCTTTATTTATACTCCCCACCTCCCTCTCCCCGCTCTCCCTCCCCCTCTTCTATTTCCCTCTTCCTTTATTTATACTCCCCACCTCCCTCTCTCCCCGCTCTCTCTCCCCCTCTTCTATTTCCCTCTTCCTTTATTTATACTCCCCACCTCCCTCTCCCCCCGCTCTCCCTCCCTCCCCCTCTTCTATTTCCCTCTTCCTTTATTTATACTCCCCACCTCCCTCTCTTCCCGCTCTCTCTCCCCCTCTTCTATTTCCCTCTCCCTTTATTTATACTTCCCACCTCCCTCTCCCCCTGCTCTCCTTCCCCCTCTTCTATTTCCCTCTTCCTTTATTTATACTCCCCACCTCCCTCTCCCCGCTCTCCCTCCCCCTCTTCTATTTCCCTCTTCCTTTATTTATACTCCCCACCTCCCTCTCTCCCCGCTCTCTCTCCCCCTCTTCTATTTCCCTCTCCCTTTATTTATACTCCCCACCTCCCTCTCTTCCCGCTCTCTCTCCCCCTCTTCTATTTCCCTCTCCCTTTATTTATACTTCCCACCTCCCTCTCCCCCTGCTCTCCTTCCCCCTCTTCTATTTCCCTCTTCCTTTATTTATACTCCCCACCTCCCTCTCCCCCCGCTCTCCCTCCCTCCCCCTCTTCTATTTCCCTCTTCCTTTATTTATACTCCCCACCTCCCTCTCTTCCCGCTCTCTCTCCCCCTCTTCTATTTCCCTCTCCCTTTATTTATACTTCCCACCTCCCTCTCCCCCTGCTCTCCCTCCCCCTCTTCTATTTCCCTCTCCCTTTATTTATACTTCCCACCTCCCTCTCCCCCTGCTCTCCCTCCCCCTCTTCTATTTCCCTCTTCCTTTATTTATACTTCCCACCTCCCTCTCCCCCTGCTCTCCCTCCCCCTCTTCTATTTCCCTCTTCCTTTATTTATACTCCCCACCTCCCTCTCTCCCCGCTCTCCCTCCCCCTCTTCTATTTCCCTCTTCCTTTATTTATACTCCCCACCTCCCTCTCCCCACTCTCTCCCTCCCCCTCTTCTATTTCCCTCTTCCTTTATTTATACTCCCCACCTCCCTCTCTCCCCGCTCTCTCTCCCTCTCCCTCTTCTATTTCCCTCTTCCTTTATTTATACTCCCCACCTCCCTCTCCCCCCCCGCTCTCCCTCCCCCTCTTCTATTTCCCTCTTCCTTTATTTATACTCCCCACCTCCCTCTCCCCCCGCTCTCCCTCCCTACCCCTCTTCTATTTCCCTCTTCCTTTATTTATACACCCCACCTCCCTCTCTCCCCGCTCTCTCTCCCCCTCTTCTATTTCCCTCTTCCTTTATTTATACACCCCACCTCCCTCTCCCCCCGCTCTCTCTCCCTCCCCCCTCTTCTATTTCCCTCTTCCTTTATTTATACTCCCCACCTCCCTCTCCCCCCTCTCTCCCTCCCCCTCTTCTATTTCCCTCTTCCTTTATTTATACTCCCCACCTCCCTCTCTCCCCGCTCTCTCTCCCTCTCCCTCTTCTATTTCCCTCTTCCTTTATTTATACCCCTCACCTCCCTCTCCCCCCGCTCTCCCTCCCCCTCTTCTATTTCCCTCTTCCTTTATTTATACTCCCCACCTCCCTCTCCCCCCGCTCTCCCTCCCTACCCCTCTTCTATTTCCCTCTTCCTTTATTTATACACCCCACCTCCCTCTCTCCCCGCTCTCTCTCCCCCTCTTCTATTTCCCTCTTCCTTTATTTATACACCCCACCTCCCTCTCCCCCCGCTCTCTCTCCCTCCCCCCTCTTCTATTTCCCTCTTCCTTTATTTATACTCCCCACCTCCCTCTCCCCCCTCTCTCCCTCCCCCTCTTCTATTTCCCTCTTCCTTTATTTATACTCCCCACCTCCCTCTCCCCCCTCTCTCCCTCCCCCTCTTCTATTTCCCTCTTCCTTTATTTATACTCCCCACCTCCCTCTCTCCCCGCTCTCCCTCCCTACCCCCTCTTCTATTTCCCTCTTCCTTTATTTATACCCCCCACCTCCCTCTCCCCCGCTCTCCCTCCCCCTCTTCTATTTCCCTCTTCCTTTATTTATACTCCCCACCTCCCTCTCCCCCCGCTCTCTCTCCCCCTCTTCTATTTCCCTCTTCCTTTATTTATACTCCCCACCTCCCTCTCTCCCCCCTCTCTCCCTCCCCCCTCTTCTATTTCCCTCTTCCTTTATTTATACTCCCCACCTCCCTCTCCCCCCGCTCTCTCTCCCCCTCTTCTATTTCCCTCTTCCTTTATTTATACTCCCCACCTCCCTCTCTCCCCGCTCTCCCTCCCCCCTCTTCTATTTCCCTCTTCCTTTATTTATACCCCCCCCTCCCTCTCCCCCCGCTCTCTCTCCCCCTCTTCTATTTCCCTCTTCCTTTATTTATACTCCCCACCTCCCTCTCCCCCCCCGCTCTCCCTCCCTACCCCTCTTCTATTTCCCTCTTCCTTTATTTATACTCCCCACCTCCCTCTCTCCCCGCCCTCCCTCCCCCTCTTCTATTTCCCTCTTCCTTTATTTATACACCCCACCTCCCTCTCTCCCCGCTCTCTCTCCCCCTCTTCTATTTCCCTCTTCCTTTATTTATACACCCCACCTCCCTCTCTCCCCGCTCTCCCTCCCCCCTCTTCTATTTCCCTCTTCCTTTATTTATACTCCCCACCTCCCTCTCCCCCCACTCTCCCTCCCCCTCTTCTATTTCCCTCTTCCTTTATTTATACTCCCCACCTCCCTCTCTCCCCGCTCTCTCTCCCCCTCTTCTATTTCCCTCTTCCTTTATTTATACTCCCCACCTCCCTCTCCCCCCGCTCTCTCTCCCCATCTTCTATTTCCCTCTTCCTTTATTTATACTCCCCACCTCCCTCTCCCCCCCCCCGCTCTCTCTCCCCCTCTTCTATTTCCCTCTTCCTTTATTTATACTCCCCACCTCCCTCTCTCCCCGCTCTCTCTCCCTCCCCCTCTTCTATTTCCCTCTTCCTTTATTTATACCCCCCACCTCCCTCTCCCCCCGCTCTCTCTCCCCCTCTTCTATTTCCCTCTTCCTTTATTTATACTCCCCACCTCCCTCTCCCCCCGCTCTCCCTACCCCCTCTTCTATTTCCCTCTTCCTTTATTTATACTCCCCACCTCCCTCTCCCCCCGCTCTCCCTCCCCCTCTTCTATTTTTCTCTTCCTTTATTTATACTCCCCACCTCCCTCTCCCCCCGCACTCCCTACCCCCTCTTCTATTTCCCTCTTCCTTTATTTATACTCCCCACCTCCCTCTCTCCCCGCTCTCTCTCCCCCTCTTCTATTTCCCTCTCCCTTTATTTATACTCCCCACCTCCCTCTCCCCCCGCTCTCCCTCCCCCTCTTCTATTTCCCTCTTCCTTTATTTATACTCCCCACCTCCCTCTCTCCCCGCTCTCTCTCCCTCCCCCTCTTCTATTTCCCTCTTCCTTTATTTATACTCCCCACCTCCCTCTCCCCCCGCTCTCCCTCCCTCCCCCTCTTCTATTTCCCTCTTCCTTTATTTATACTCCCCACCTCCCTCTCTTCCCGCTCTCTCTCCCCCTCTTCTATTTCCCTCTCCCTTTATTTATACTTCCCACCTCCCTCTCCCCCTGCTCTCCTTCCCCCTCTTCTATTTCCCTCTTCCTTTATTTATACTCCCCACCTCCCTCTCCCCGCTCTCCCTCCCCCTCTTCTATTTCCCTCTTCCTTTATTTATACTCCCCACCTCCCTCTCTCCCCGCTCTCTCTCCCCCTCTTCTATTTCCCTCTTCCTTTATTTATACTCCCCACCTCCCTCTCCCCCCGCTCTCCCTCCCTCCCCCTCTTCTATTTCCCTCTTCCTTTATTTATACTCCCCACCTCCCTCTCTTCCCGCTCTCTCTCCCCCTCTTCTATTTCCCTCTCCCTTTATTTATACTTCCCACCTCCCTCTCCCCCTGCTCTCCTTCCCCCTCTTCTATTTCCCTCTTCCTTTATTTATACTCCCCACCTCCCTCTCCCCGCTCTCCCTCCCCCTCTTCTATTTCCCTCTTCCTTTATTTATACTCCCCACCTCCCTCTCTCCCCGCTCTCTCTCCCCCTCTTCTATTTCCCTCTCCCTTTATTTATACTCCCCACCTCCCTCTCTTCCCGCTCTCTCTCCCCCTCTTCTATTTCCCTCTCCCTTTATTTATACTTCCCACCTCCCTCTCCCCCTGCTCTCCTTCCCCCTCTTCTATTTCCCTCTTCCTTTATTTATACTCCCCACCTCCCTCTCCCCCCGCTCTCCCTCCCTCCCCCTCTTCTATTTCCCTCTTCCTTTATTTATACTCCCCACCTCCCTCTCTTCCCGCTCTCTCTCCCCCTCTTCTATTTCCCTCTCCCTTTATTTATACTTCCCACCTCCCTCTCCCCCCGCTCTCTCTCCCCCTCTTCTATTTCCCTCTTCCTTTATTTATACTCCCCACCTCCCTCTCTCCCCGCTCTCTCTCCCTCCCCCTCTTCTATTTCCCTCTTCCTTTATTTATACTCCCCACCTCCCTCTCTTCCCGCTCTCTCTCCCCCTCTTCTATTTCCCTCTCCCTTTATTTATACTTCCCACCTCCCTCTCCCCCCGCTCTCTCTCCCCCTCTTCTATTTCCCTCTTCCTTTATTTATACTTCCCACCTCCCTCTCCCCCTGCTCTCCCTCCCCCTCTTCTATTTCCCTCTTCCTTTATTTATACTTCCCACCTCCCTCTCCCCCTGCTCTCCCTCCCCCTCTTCTATTTCCCTCTTCCTTTATTTATACTCCCCACCTCCCTCTCTCCCCGCTCTCCCTCCCCCTCTTCTATTTCCCTCTTCCTTTATTTATACTCCCCACCTCCCTCTCCCCACTCTCTCCCTCCCCCTCTTCTATTTCCCTCTTCCTTTATTTATACTCCCCACCTCCCTCTCTCCCCGCTCTCCCTCCCTCCCCCTCTTCTATTTCCCTCTTCCTTTATTTATACTCCTCACCTCCCTCTCCCCCCGCTCTCCCTCCCCCTCTTCTATTTCCCTCTTCCTTTATTTATACTCCCCACCTCCCTCTCCCCCCGCTCTCCCTCCCTACCCCTCTTCTATTTCCCTCTTCCTTTATTTATACACCCCACCTCCCTCTCTCCCCGCTCTCTCTCCCCCTCTTCTATTTCCCTCTTCCTTTATTTATACACCCCACCTCCCTCTCCCCCCGCTCTCTCTCCCTCCCCCCTCTTCTATTTCCCTCTTCCTTTATTTATACTCCCCACCTCCCTCTCCCCCCTCTCTCCCTCCCCCTCTTCTATTTCCCTCTTCCTTTATTTATACTCCCCACCTCCCTCTCCCCCCTCTCTCCCTCCCCCTCTTCTATTTCCCTCTTCCTTTATTTATACTCCCCACCTCCCTCTCTCCCCGCTCTCCCTCCCTACCCCCTCTTCTATTTCCCTCTTCCTTTATTTATACCCCCCACCTCCCTCTCCCCCGCTCTCCCTCCCCCTCTTCTATTTCCCTCTTCCTTTATTTATACTCCCCACCTCCCTCTCCCCCCGCTCTCTCTCCCCCTCTTCTATTTCCCTCTTCCTTTATTTATACTCCCCACCTCCCTCTCTCCCCCCTCTCTCCCTCCCCCCTCTTCTATTTCCCTCTTCCTTTATTTATACTCCCCACCTCCCTCTCCCCCCGCTCTCTCTCCCTCCCCCTCTTCTATTTCCCTCTTCCTTTATTTATACTCCCCACCTCCCTCTCCCCCCGCTCTCTCTCCCTCCCCCTCTTCTATTTCCCTCTTCCTTTATTTATACTCCCCACCTCCCTCTCTCCCCGCTCTCCCTCCCCCCTCTTCTATTTCCCTCTTCCTTTATTTATACCCCCCCCTCCCTCTCCCCCCGCTCTCTCTCCCCCTCTTCTATTTCCCTCTTCCTTTATTTATACTCCCCACCTCCCTCTCCCCCCCCGCTCTCCCTCCCTACCCCTCTTCTATTTCCCTCTTCCTTTATTTATACTCCCCACCTCCCTCTCTCCCCGCCCTCCCTCCCCCTCTTCTATTTCCCTCTTCCTTTATTTATACACCCCACCTCCCTCTCTCCCCGCTCTCTCTCCCCCTCTTCTATTTCCCTCTTCCTTTATTTATACACCCCACCTCCCTCTCTCCCCGCTCTCCCTCCCCCCTCTTCTATTTCCCTCTTCCTTTATTTATACTCCCCACCTCCCTCTCCCCCCACTCTCCCTCCCCCTCTTCTATTTCCCTCTTCCTTTATTTATACTCCCCACCTCCCTCTCTCCCCGCTCTCTCTCCCCCTCTTCTATTTCCCTCTTCCTTTATTTATACTCCCCACCTCCCTCTCCCCCCGCTCTCTCTCCCCATCTTCTATTTCCCTCTTCCTTTATTTATACTCCCCACCTCCCTCTCCCCCCCCCCGCTCTCTCTCCCCCTCTTCTATTTCCCTCTTCCTTTATTTATACTCCCCACCTCCCACTCTCCCCGCTCTCTCTCCCTCCCCCTCTTCTATTTCCCTCTTCCTTTATTTATACTCCCCACCTCCCTCTCCCCGCTCTCCCTCCCTCCCCCTCTTCTATTTCCCTCTTCCTTTATTTATACTCCCCACCTCCCTCTCTCCCCGCTCTCCCTCCCCCTCTTCTATTTCCCTCTTCCTTTATTTATACTCCCCACCTCCCTCTCCCCCCGCTCTCCCTCCCCCTCTTCTATTTCCCTCTTCCTTTATTTATACTCCCCACCTCCCTCTCTCCCCGCTCTCTCTCCCTCCCCCTCTTCTATTTCCCTCTTCCTTTATTTATACTCCCCACCTCCCTCTCCCCCCGCTCTCTCTCTCTCCCCCTCTTCTATTTCCCTCTTCCATTATTTATACTCCCCACCTCCCTCTCCCCCCGCTCTCTCTCCCTCCCCCTCTTCTATTTCCCTCTTCCTTTATTTATACTCCCCACCTCCCTCTTCCCCCGCTCTCTCTCCCCCTCTTCTATTTCCCTCCTTTATTTATACTCCCCACCTCCCTCTCCCCGCTCTCCCTCCCTCCCCCTCTTCTATTTCCCTCTTCCTTTATTTATACTCCCCACCTCCCTCTTCCCCCGCTCTCTCTCCCCCTCTTCTATTTCCCTCTTCCTTTATTTATACTCCCCACCTCCCTCTCCCCCCGCTCTCTCTCCCTCCCCCTCTTCTATTTCCCTCTTCCTTTATTTATACTCCCCACCTCCCTCTCTCCCCGCTCTCTCTCCCTCCCCCTCTTCTATTTCCCTCTTCCTTTATTTATACTCCCCACCTCCCTCTCCCCCCGCTCTCCCTCCCTCCCCCTCTTCTATTTCCCTCTTCCTTTATTTATACTCCCCACCTCCCTCTCCCCCCGCTCTCCCTCCCTTCCCCTCTTCTATTTCCCTCTTCCTTTATTTATACTCCCCACCTCCCTCTCCCCCCTCTCTCTCCCCCTCTTCTATTTCCCTCTTCCTTTATTTATACTTCCCACCTCCCTCTCTCCCCGCTCTCCCTCCCCCTCTTCTATTTCCCTCTTCCTTTATTTATACTCCCCACCTCCCTCTACCCCTGCTCTCTCACTACCGCCCAGGGTGGGTTCTAGGGTCTACAATGAGGTGGTGGGGAGGGGGTCAAAGATAAAAAGGGCACATCAGTTCATCCAAAAAAATGAGCCAGAGGGGCACAAAGGCATACAAGGGAGATGATCGTCAGAAAATGTTACTTAGATATATATACCAATCATCAATATTTGTTCAGTCTAATTTAGCAGAAGTTACCAAATTTATAGACCTGCCTGATATGCATTTTCTGAAAATCTGACTGACTAGGGGGGTCCGATGCTCCTCTGGGAAATTTGGAAATTTAAGGTGCCATTTGGAGGCATTTGGCGCTTTTTGAAGCACAAAATACAGTATTTAATCACACATGAAAAGTGATCATTTTATTTCTATTATTTATTTTGACTTTCAAAAACTAGGTATGCAGTTTGCAAGGACCTAAGAAACACAAAACATACACCACACACTGGCAGTTTAAAAGGGCACTCATGAACATTTTGAGGTGGGGTCAGGACGTCGCCGAAACCCCCCCCCCCTTGGATCCGCAACATACCCCCTCTTATATTTCCTTCTTCTTCTCCCTGAGTTTGTTTGTTTAAAGATGTGTATGTATAGCAACAGCATTGTGCTTACAATATCATATGTTTCACCATTTTGTCCGGCAGGGCTTGAAATCCTTATTGAAAAGGTCCAACCCACTTAGTTGACTGTAGGTGTTGCCTCTGCAGAGGCAGGTGGTAGAAAGGGGCTAGGCCCTGTAGAGGTGTTTGGGTATAGGCTACACCCCAGTTGGGCAAACCCCCAATAGGTGTCAGGGCAGTAGTCACTGGTCACCTAGTGGTAACCTTCATCACTGTACTGTTTGTCTGTTCTCAATACTCCTCCCTAAATGTTGGGAGCTTAGACCCGCCGATAGTATCCCTTGATAAATAAAAGTAACAACAACAATAACAACAACAATAACAACAATAATTCTCAGTTCGTTGCTTGTTGGATCATTTGCAGGGATGTGGGACGCGTAGTTAGATGTTTTCCCGGACGTCTAACTAAATAAAGTACATGACCTTACATTAGAACACGTATTCCTGAGTTTAGTGAAGACTAAAGCTTACCCACGAGGTATTTCCACCACGACATGTCAGTAATCCAATGTCACATGTGAGGTAGGTCCATAGTGGTGGCTGAGATAGAGAGGTGAGGTTGATAGGGTTTGCAGCAGTGGCGAGCCAGAGAGTGATATAAATAGATGGTTAATTGTTTTGTTTGTGTGGGGAGGCGGCGCGTGAATTATGCCTATAACTATACATGCAGGCATCCAACATCATGTTTGCTTTTTGCTGTCAGACCGTGTCGTGCCCTGTACAATAAATGGCTGACAATATCTATGAGTTTTTGGGTTTAACGATTTTTAGATTGATGTTATCATCAATCTAATTGAATTGGGGTGAGATCTGTCAATCATTGATAGCATCTTGGCTCCTCCCATCCTGGATATCAGTGTGAAGAATCTGTTGATTCTGATATCAGTAGATGGGATCAGAATCATGCTGGTAATGACTGGGAAAGGGAGGGGAGGGCGTTTAGGTGTGAATTAAAGGGTAGACCATGTGTGAATTAAAGTGGCAAGCTGAGAAATAAGATGCCTCATATGCAAAGTGTTAAAGGGACCAACAGAATTACATGGACTGACCAGTCATATATGGGATAAGGATTTCATGTGTTCTGTCTCCCCTTCCACTCCCTCCTACTATATATATATATATATATATATATATATATATATATACCTCCCTCTCAAATTTTATATTTAACTGACATCAATCTTCGTTTCCCTTGGAAACGCAATCTTCTACATGAACCGGAAATAGATATAAAAATGTAAACTGATCACTGTTAACTATTTCTTGTTATTTATATATATATAAAGATTTTTATTCAAGTTGATCAGTACAGTTACATGAAATGGACAGGAGCCTCTGTGAACAGATCTTCCTGGTCCGCCCATCGAAAATTTAGCAACGACATTTTGCAATTTGGTTACAATAATTCTCTGTTCACGCTGTATTTAAAATTCATATTCATAGTTAACTATATTATTGCTTAAGTCAGGCTAAACATAAATGCAAACAACACTAAAATATGGGGAGAAAGCTAATGAAAAAGCTTATGAGAAAGTTTCAAGCTTTCCTCTACAAATGTTCAATTTAGGTTTCTTAATTACTGATATCGTTTCCCTTCTAAATACAAAAATGCGCTATATGATACAATAATTAAAACATGATTTATCATAAGCGTTATATTTCAACAATATCATTCTAAGCGGTCATTTATAGAGAGATCTTTGGCGATATACTTTAATGCTAATGATAGCAATAGATTTGTATTTTCCTAAGACATTTACAAGGGTAAATATAAGTGTGGGCTAGAGATGGAATAGGTGTGAGTAGGTTTACTTGATAAACCATTTTAATTAAGGAAAATCATTAATGTTTTATGAGCCTTCTTATTTTTGGATCTTTTAAATGAACTTTCTTTTCCTGGTACTGAGTATGTTACCCCACAATTGAGTCACAGCCAGTCCCCCCTCCTCATCTCCTTCCTCAGTATGCGCACCCTGGTTCTCCTTCAGGGATCTTATGAGTGCAGCAGTTGTTTTGCTCATAAATATCCCTTCAATGATTAAGTAACAATATTATAACACATAAGGACCTTGTGACAATCAAATCTCTCCCATTTCATGACAACTTGATTAAACTTAATTTTATCTCTTTAAGATGTGGTAAACGAATTTCCACATCTGTGAGTCACGGGTCGAAATAGTAACAAAGAAAATAATTTCAACATGGTTTTGAAAGACATCAGGGATGAGCAAACATCTTGTTGGTAATCAGAATAATAGACCACGCAGATAATTCTAAAAGATTGATATCCAAACTCCATTGAGGACATGATGTATTGTGAATATTAAATTCCTGTATAATTGGCTCTAGGAAGAAATGAAAGTACCGTAACTAATTGTAGTGCCTGTGACCGGTATTGCTGGACGAGACACATGAGCAGCTCCTTGTGTCCTTGTTAGCACACTCTCCCCACCAGGAGCACATGCAGGAGGCAGGAGGAGACACATGAGCAGCTCCTTGTGTCCTTGTTAGCACACTCTCCCCACCAGGAGCACATGCAGGAAGCAGGAGGAGACACATGAGCAGCTCCTTGTGTCCTTGTTAGCACACACTCCCCACCAGGAGCACATGCAGGAAGCAGGAGGAGACACATGAGCAGCTCCTTGTGTCCTTGTTAGCACACTCTCCCCACCAGGAGCACGTGCAGGAAGCAGGAGGAGACACATGAGCAGCTCCTTGTGTCCTTGTTAGCACACTCTCCCCACCAGGAGCACATGCAGGAAGCAGGAGGAGACACATGAGCAGCTCCTTGTGTCCTTGTTAGCACACTCTCCCCACCAGGAGCACATGCAGGAAGCAGGAGGAGACACATGAGCAGCTCCTTGTGTCCTTGTTAGCACACTCTCCCCACCAGGAGCACATGCAGGAAGCAGGAGGCGACACATGAGCAGCTCCTTGTGTCCTTGTTAGCACACTCTCCCCACCAGGAGCACATGCAGGAAGCAGGAGGCGACACATGAGCAGCTCCTTGTGTCCTTGTTAGCACACTCTCCCTACCAGGAGCACATGCAGGAGGAGACACATGAGCAGCTCCTTGTGTCCTTGTTAGCCCACTCTCCCCACCAGGAGCACATGCAGGAAGCAGGAGGAGACACATGAGCAGCTCCCTGTGTCCTTGTTAGCACACTCTCCCCACCAGGAGCACATGCAGGAAGCAGGAGGAGACACATGAGCAGCTCCTTGTGTCCTTGTTAGCACACTCTCCCCACCAGGAGCACATGCAGGAAGCAGGAGGAGACACATGAGCAGCTCCTTGTGTCCTTGTTAGCACACTCTCCCCACCAGGAGCACATGCAGGAAGCAGGAGGAGACACATGAGCAGCTCCCTGTGTCCTTGTTAGCACACTCTCCCCACCAGGAGCACATGCAGGAAGCAGGAGGAGGCACATGAGCAGCTCCCTGTGTCCTTGTTAGCACACTCTCCCCACCAGGAGCACATGCAGGAAGCAGGAGGAGACACATGAGCAGCTCCTTGTGTCCTTGTTAGCACACACTCCCCACCAGGAGCACATGCAGGAAGCAGGAGGAGACACATGAGCAGCTCCTTGTGTCCTTGTTAGCCCACTCTCCCCACCAGGAGCACATGCAGGAAGCAGGAGGAGACACATGAGCAGCTCCCTGTGTCCTTGTTAGCACACTCTCCCCACCAGGAGCACATGCAGGAAGCAGGAGGAGACACATGAGCAGCTCCTTGTGTCCTTGTTAGCCCACTCTCCCCACCAGGAGCACATGCAGGAAGCAGGAGGAGGCACATGAGCAGCTCCCTGTGTCCTTGTTAGCACACTCTCCCCACCAGGAGCACATGCAGGAAGCAGGAGGAGACACATGAGCAGCTCCTTGTGTCCTTGTTAGCACACACTCCCCACCAGGAGCACATGCAGGAAGCAGGAGGAGACACATGAGCAGCTCCTTGTGTCCTTGTTAGCCCACTCTCCCCACCAGGAGCACATGCAGGAAGCAGGAGGAGACACATGAGCAGCTCCCTGTGTCCTTGTTAGCACACTCTCCCCACCAGGAGCACATGCAGGAAGCAGGAGGAGACACATGAGCAGCTCCTTGTGTCCTTGTTAGCACACTCTCCCCACCAGGAGCATGTGCAGGAAGCAGGAGGAGACACATGAGCAGCTCCTTGTGTCCTTGTTAGCACACTCTCCCCACCAGGAGCACATGCAGGAAGCAGGAGGAGACACATGAGCAGCTCCTTGTGTCCTTGTTAGCACACTCTCCCCACCAGGAGCATGTGCAGGAAGCAGGAGGAGACACATGAGCAGCTCCTTGTGTCCTTGTTAGCACACTCTCCCCACCAGGAGCACATGCAGGAAGCAGGAGGAGACACATGAGCAGCTCCTTGTGTCCTTGTTAGCACACTCTCCCCACCAGGAGCATGTGCAGGAAGCAGGAGGAGACACATGAGCAGCTCCTTGTGTCCTTGTTAGCACACTCTCCCCACCAGGAGCACATGCAGGAAGCAGGAGGAGACACATGAGCAGCTCCTTGTGTCCTTGTTAGCACACTCTCCCCACCAGGAGCATGTGCAGGAAGCAGGAGGAGACACATGAGCAGCTCCTTGTGTCCTTGTTAGCACACTCTCCCCACCAGGAGCACATGCAGGAAGCAGGAGGAGACACATGAGCAGCTCCTTGTGTCCTTGTTAGCACACTCTCCCCACCAGGAGCACATGCAGGAAGCAGGAGGAGACACATGAGCAGCTCCTTGTGTCCTTGTTAGCACACTCTCCCCACCAGGAGCACGTGCAGGAAGCAGGAGGAGACACATGAGCAGCTCCTTGTGTCCTTGTGAGCACACTCTCCCCACCAGGAGCACATGCAGGAAGCAGGAGGAGACACATGAGCAGCTCCTTGTGTCCTTGTTAGCACACTCTCCCCACCAGGAGCACATGCAGGAAGCAGGAGGAGACACATGAGCAGCTCCTTGTGTCCTTGTTAGCCCACTCTCCCCACCAGGAGCACATGCAGGAAGCAGGAGGAGACACATGAGCAGCTCCCTGTGTCCTTGTTAGCACACTCTCCCCACCAGGAGCACATGCAGGAAGCAGGAGGAGACACATGAGCAGCTCCTTGTGTCCTTGTGAGCACACTCTCCCCACCAGGAGCACGTGCAGGAAGCAGGAGGAGACACATGAGCAGCTCCTTGTGTCCTTGTTAGCACACTCTCCCCACCAGGAGCACATGCAGGAAGCAGGAGGAGACACATGAGCAGCTCCCTGTGTCCTTGTTAGCACACTCTCCCCACCAGGAGCACATGCAGGAAGCAGGAGGAGACACATGAGCAGCTCCTTGTGTCCTTGTGAGCACACTCTCCCCACCAGGAGCACATGCAGGAAGCAGGAGGAGACACATGAGCAGCTCCTTGTGTCCTTGTGAGCACACTCTCCCCACCAGGAGCACATGCAGGAAGCAGGAGGAGACACATGAGCAGCTCCTTGTGTCCTTGTGAGCACACTCTCCCCACCAGGAGCACATGCAGGAAGCAGGAGGAGACACATGAGCAGCTCCTTGTGTCCTTGTGAGCACACTCTCCCCACCAGGAGCACATGCAGGAAGCAGGAGGAGGCCTTAAGAAGGAATGTAAGAGTTGCAGAAAACACCTCATTGTGTGATATTGCGTGCCACAGGCTATGATGACTTGTAACTTCATATCCTGTTGCACCCAATTGTCACACATTGTGACAATTGGTTGATTCACCATACCCAAGGACCATTTTGTGCACTTCCATTGAGCACCACCTCACCATACCCAAGGACCACTTTGTACACTTCCATTGAGCACCACCTCACCATACTCAAGCACCACTTTGTACACTTCCATTGAGCACCACCTCACCATACCCAAGCACCACTTTGTACACTTCCATTGAGCACCACCTCACCTTACCCAAGCACCACTTTGTGCACTTCCATTGAGCACCACCTCACCATACCCAAGCACCACTTTGTGCACTTCCATCAAGCACCACCTCACCATACTCAAGCACCACTTTGTACACTTCCATTGAGCACCACCTCACCATACTCAAGCACCACTTTGTACACTTCCATTGAGCACCACCTCACCATACCCAAGCACCACTTTGTACACTTCCATTGAGCACCACCTCACCTTACCCAAGCACCACTTTGTGCACTTCCATTGAGCACCACCTCACCATACCCAAGCACCACTTTGTGCACTTCCATCAAGCACCACCTCACCATACTCAAGCACCACTTTGTGCACTTCCATTGAGCACCACCTCACCATACTCAAGCACCACTTTGTGCACTTCCATTGAGCACCACCTCACCATACCCAAGGACCACTTTATGCACTTCCATTGAGCACCACCTCACCATACTCAAGCACCACTTTGTGCACTTCCATCAAGCACCACCTCACCATACTCAAGCACCACTTTGTGCACTTCCATTGAGCACCACCTCACCATACCCAAGCACCACTTTGTACACTTCCATTGAGCACCACCTCACCATACTCAAGCACCACTTTGTGCACTTCCATCAAGCACACACTTTTGCCTTTTGATGGACAACAAGAACAGCTTACAAGGAAGTCAGACTTGCAGACTTCTCTGACTGCTCAGATTGTGTGGTTGGTGGCAGGAAGGCCTCTTCGGATTATGAGAAGTTGCAGTTCAGAGTCCGTCGAGGCTTTTCCTGCTGCCTGCACTTCAACCTACCAACCATGCTACTGTTCTTCCCCTCCCAAGTCACCTTGTCAGGAAATGAGGAGGCCCTTGAAGGACGTCAGACTCAGGGACCATCTTCTATCAGCTTGGATCCTGCAGTTGGTGGGAGGAAAGGTCCATCGGGTTATGAGTAGTCACAGGTCACAGTTCGGTGGATCTTTCCTCCCAAGTGCTGCCTTCCTTCCTTCCTTCCTCTTTACTTGAAGAATCAACTCAAGTCCTTCTCCATCTCATGCACTTCCTCCTTCCTCAACAAGTCGTCACATCTCATGGCACTTTGCTTCAACACAACTAACCCAACGGTACTCTGTCAACTCATACAATGACTAAAGGCTGGGTTCCATTGGCCGGCTACTCCTCCTGCTACTCCTCCCGCTACTTTGACTGTCTATTGCTCCCGCTTCTTTAGAAGTCTGCTTCTTTAGAAGCGGGAGCAAGCAACTGAAAGTAACTGGAATAGGTGCTATGGGACATTACTTTCACCGCTACTTCCAGCGCTAGTCAGAAATTTGAGCAGATGGCATTTTATTTTCACATGGAAATGAACCCTTCAAGTAGCGTGAGAAGTAGCGTAGAGTGGTGCTAGTGACCTGCTTCAGCCCCCGCTATTTCCCACAACCTCCAGCTACAAAGTAGCCGCCGTTTCAAATCAAACATGTTTGATAGAAGCGGGAGCACTCTGCACTTTGAAAATGCTCCAAAAGAAGCAGGAAGTAACATGGGTTTGTAGCAGGGCCTATTAGCACCCATCCCTGTTACTCTCCTTCTGCTCCCGGGAGCAATAGCGGGAGAAGTAGCCGGTCAGTGGAACCCAGCTTTAAGACACTTAGAAACTATTTAAGTGAGATCACACATACAAGATTGCACCTCACCAAGTCTTCCACTGGCACAAGTCTTCCACTGGCACAAGTCTTCCACTGGCACAAGTCTTCCACTGACACACCTTATGCACTTGACGATGATGAGCTCCTCAGTGCATGTGTTGCACTTCATGTCTGTTGAGCCCATCCTCGCATGTTGTGTTCAACTCAATCATCAATCAACTCAATCCACCAGCTCATTCTCTTTGTGGGAAAGTTCTCCCATGAGGGCATGAGTTGCACTTCATGTCCACATGAGGGCACTCTCCTACATAGTGAGTCTTCCACTGACAAAAGTGTCCCACTGATGAGTCTTTCACTGACGACACAAGTCTTCCACTTGTTGATATCAGGGAGTGGTAATCACTCATCTCGAATAGGTAGAGTTAGATAAATGAGTTTATTATACCTTTCTAGAGGTTGGTATGATACTTCCATTGGCTTAAGCACTGATCATCATATCAAAGAGAGCGGGTAATACGGCTGCCGTATTACCCGCTCCCCGCCGTATTACCCGCACCTAATGAACAAAATAGTCCCAATCGTTTTTTTTTGTATTTTTATTTAAATAATTCCTTCTGCACAAAAAATACCCATAATCTAATCGACCATTGCTAAAGGAAAATAATCGAGTAACTTATTTTCTCTATTTAGTTTATGTTATAATCGATCATAGGTGTAGGTAGAAACTAACCACCGCCGAAAGGCGCTTGTGAGAGCAGGCAACTGTCAACAAAGTGATCGGTAGACCTATAATAGATCGGTGCGCATGAGTGTCAGCACAGGAATAGATCTAGCAATAAAATATCAATCAAATGAAATAAACTAAAATCCTTTCACGTTTTTTGAAGTTTACAAGGCATAGCTTTTTTTTTAATAAGATTTAAAGGTGAGAAAAGGACTGAAATTGATTTGAAGCGCCTATGACAGTGCTATGAGTCAGTCTGACAGTACGCCTCCCTTAGTTATGGTATTGAAGCTGTCACTGGGAGACGTTGATCGTTTTCCCGATTTTCTCTCAAAATAATAAACCTATGAACTTCAAATGAAAAGTTTAATCGAAGAATCATATGTAAAAATGCGATTTTGCTAAAGTATATCAACGATTAAAAGCTGTTTATTTGGACTTAGCTTTGGATCTTCATCTTGATTAATCCATTTGTGTTGACTCACTGACACTGTCACTGACAGTGTCACACTTGTCACTTGAGTCGGAGAAAAACGGGTGAGGTGGTGTCACCCGGCGAGTTCAAATAAGAAAAGTACAGGAATTTGAATATCAAACTGAACAACATTTATGTTATTAAGTAATTTAAATCTTATTCATGTCTTAATAGTCGTAATTAACCGAAATAACGATTCAAAATAGAACTATATTCTGAAGGACTTGTCACATCCCGGCAGGTCATGCGCGCCTTGATATGTACCGATAGCAAAGCCCCGGAACTATAAGCAAGCTCAGGTGGGAGGGGCCGTGTTTATGGCTGCGATTTTCATCGAATTCCAACCATTTTCTAGCTAAAATGTCGAAAAATCTATCGTTCCAACCTCTATTAAGGTGATAATAAATGCAAAAGTGCCCTCGGGCCGACCTGTCGTCCCATATTTCCCTTGGGCTACGTGATTGCGTTCATTCGCTACGCTCATTCACTGCAATCACTACGCCCGCGGGAAATATGGGACGACAGATCATCCCTCGGTCACTTTTGCCTATAACTCAGTGAAGCCAGGAGATTCCAGGAGGAATATGAAATGTATCTCAAGTTTATTTAGAAATGTAGAGAAAATTGTACAATGAATAGCAGCAAGCTATACTAGAGAAGTCTAGAGTTAGCCTAGACATAATGTACCTTCCTTCTGTACTCTAGCAAGGCCCAACCACTACTGCCTTCAGAAAAACCAAGCTGAGTCCCTCCTGCCTCTCTGAGTCTCTCTCTCAGGGGAAGGGTGCTGGGCTATATTTTATTGACCAATGGGAGAGCTTGGGAGGGGCGGTACATAGGACCACGTCAGCTTGTAAAACACGTGAATAATAGAAGTAGGGTCATAAACCTTGTATATATTAATCACCCGAATATCAATGATATATCTTTATCAATAATGATTATCAATACAGAGTAATACACATACTGAGAAGGAGGGTAGGTCAGGTTCAATGCTGAGAAGATTGGATATTAACACACTGACACAAGTCTAAGGCTGATGCAAAAGTTGATTTTCACTTTAAAGTTTAGTTCTTTGTACTAAATGAAAGATTAGGGTCTGAATAACAATTTTGGTCTGAGTGGATAATTTTGGAAAGAAGCGATTATCTCTGTTCAATTCAATTAAAAAATGATTTATTCCTGTAACAAAGGGTTGGTGAAATCCGATCAAATCTGTTATTTCTTTAACTTAACAAAAAGTGGTTGGTTCCCGGCATTCAATGATTATTATATATATATACAGGATAACTAATGAGTTGGTTAGAGGATTGTGAATATTGCACGAGTTGCTGCGCAATATTCACAATCCTTCAACCAACGAGTTAGTTATCTGATTTATTATATATGCTTTATATAAGACAAAAACAATGAATATTTGTAGAATTATTATCAAATTATGATCTTATAAGATGCTTGATATCATGCCTAGGCTTATTACTATGCACCACGCAGTTCTACCACCAGTTCCAAGCCTTGCCGCGAAGGAAACTAACTTGAGAAAAATAGCTCACAGTACCGAATCAATTTCAAACACTTTCACAGCTTTAAATCTTTTAAAAATAAAGTAATCCCTTGACAAAGGGTGGACTTTGATAAGGTTGGAAGGATTTTAGTTTATTAATTGATTTGATAGCTGTATAACACGTCTGCCTGCATTGAAAGTTACGACGATCTGACAACCAGATCCTTTTGTTGTCAGTTGGCCACTGCGGGAAAATCGCTCACATTTTCGAATCAATTTATAACCTTTTCACAGCTTTAAACGTTTTTAAAAACACAGTAATGCTTTAACCAAGGATATACTTAAATAAAGTTGAAAATATTCTAGTTTATTTCCTTCATTTTGATCTAATTTCACCCGATCTGTCTGCGTTAATCTGTGTTGACAACTGATCAGTCCAATGGCGTGATTCCCCTCAGTTGGGCCTACTTCTGGCGGCCATGCTGATAGGCACCTTTGGGATGCTACTCAGAGCGCGGAGTTGTATACGGCACAACTCAGAGCATGGAGTTGTATACAAACGCACAAACATATACAACTCTACAATACGTTGTTTCAACAGCAACACGTATGTCCCACTTATTCTATATGTGTGCGGGGACGAGAAGTTTCTGTTGCACACATTATATTCAACCTTATTCCTGCACTAAAACTCGACAGAACATATATAATCATTTTATTTGGAGAAGCTCTCTCTCTTCTCTCTCTCTTCTCTCTTCTCTCCCTCTTCTCTCTTCTCTTTCTCCCTCCCCGTCCTCTCTCACTGGCTACACCTTTCATTTATGAAGCTGTTATATATATTAATAAGTTCTTTGTCATTCAAGTGTTCTGACAAAAATTACAAACAATTTATTAGAATATTCAACAGCTTGATGAATCAAAGAATGGAAAATGGTGGGTTTGGTTCTTAGACTAGCTAGGTCATCCTCCCACCACAGAGCTTACCGGGTGGTCTCCACTGGCTGCAGTAAGCTCTGCGGTAAGCCTTGTGATGATTTGTGCTGGTTCTGTAGGTCGAAAGGAATGATGAGATCCTGCTTACATTGTTCAGCGGCCATGTAGGCAGGACCTCGCCACTTCTCACCAACACAGCACCATCGTAAGGCTTACCACAGAGCTTACCGCAGCCAGTGGAAACCACCCTTAACTACTCCCTCTCAGCTCTCCCGCCCTTGATATAACCATATTAAATGTGTTGATAAGGGTGTAAAGCAACGAACCTCACTCACCTCCTCTCAGCTCTCCCACCCTTGATATAACCTTCAATGTGTTGATAAGGGCGTAAAGCAACCAATCTCACTCGCTCCCTCTCAGCTCTCCCGCCCTTGATATAACCATATTAAATGTGTTGATAAGGGCGTAAAGCAACCAATCTCACTCACTCCCTCTCAGCTCTCAGTCATATGATTAGTAGAATCTGCCCTGACTTGGGAGGCTGAGCTAGGTGGACCAATAGATAGCTATACATGTGCAGGCATTTTCTCAGTTCCAGTTCTAATCAACAATCCTATACACATCATGTCATTATAGCCAGGACCATTTCATTAGAGAATATTCGGTGACATCAGAGATTTACTTTAAGTACAATACAAATGTGATATACCTCTATGGCCCTCAATGGCCTGAATCAACTGACAAATACATATTTCATATATCAATTCAGTCATTTCTAAACTTTATTAATTCAGTTATCGTCTATCTCTGTCTGGATGCTTCGCCTTTTGTTTTTTATTAGTTTACTTTGAGCAAGATTATTAACTTCTAGACTCTGGATATCGCTGACATTTAAACAAGGTGCAGATATTGTCATAACCAGGTTCATGTCTTTAGTACACAACAACAGCCATATTTATAGTAAAAGTGCAGACCTAAAATTTATTAGGGCATACATACCTAGAACTCTAAAAGATTTGCCATGTCGGACGAACCTGTTTTTGAGAAAACTAATCGTCATGTTTATAGCTTGTATTCAGTTGAATGCAGGTATAAATCAGAGCAGCGGTAACCATCCCGACGGGCACTGAATGCAATTGAGTGTGATAGCACTGTGATCATTTTGTGATTGACCGCAAACCAGTGAAGTGTGATACATATGGCATTGAATCACAGTGAAATGAACATGCCATTAGCCATCATTATGTGAAATCCATTGCGTCTATTTCCTCCTATGCTGTTTGTGATCTCACACTTGTGTTGGATCAAGTTCTCATTCATATTCATTTATGTTTGTATTAAACATGTGTTAATTAACCAATTGTATGTGAGAATACATACTTTCTTAAAAAATGTTCTTCAACAATATGGGTGTGATCTCAATTGCACATATATGCGCATTCAAAATCGCGTCTAAATACTCATAATAATGCAGCCACAACTGGACAATACCTGGCACTGCTCACTCAACTGGCATTCACACTTACTGTCGCGCATCTTACACTACATTCTCTGACACTCATACTCACTCTCTGATACCAAGTCAAAGAAACCCCTACACACAAACCTAAATGATGTTTTCCTGTTAATGATGATCATCATAGTATCGGTATTGTAAATTGGTTGTTAATGAAGGTGAATATTTTTATTGGCCATATTACATTACATAATAAATTATTTCATCTTCTTTTCCAAATACGCATAACAGACAGCGCTGTTATATTTCATGCGTTGCCCTTGCTGTTAAATTATACCGATCTAACATTAATATGATATATATAGTATTACTGTTTTGTTCAGTGTTTATACAATTCGATTTCAATAGCTACACAATTGACATAGCTTAAAGCGCACTTCTGCGATCTTACACAACATGATTACCTAGAGGATTGTATTACTAACTACATTCGAATATCTCTACTACTCTTTCATAATTGCCGTACTATGCGATCTCTGCCCTTCTGTTTCAATATCCCAGCTGTTCTTACACTGGTACATTCTAGTGGATAATCTTAGACATTTGTCGATTTCGCCGCCTGGTTAAAACAATGAGACCAATTAAAAACAATTTGTGTTCATATTACCTCTGCGTTACCTCTATACAAATCCAATAAGGACTATTTTAGTTGCTGGTGTTCGACAATTGTTTTGAGGTTACCTGCTAGCTCATTCATAGAGCTCTGCCTTCGTACATGATCGATTTCCTATATCTTTCAGTCTTTGGTAAGATCAATTCTATGTTTGCATTCATATCTCTACGTAATAACCTCTCCTTATTTAATACATTCTCTTCTTCCCTATATATGTGTACCATGCTTATCAGCGTTGCTTTCCTACGGAGGTCTAATGCCAAGAGATTGGATTCTTTCATCTTAGATTTTAGTCTATACTTTCATTTTGTCCATATGCGATTCTCATTGAATATTTATATGAACGATCTAATTCCTGAGTTAATCCTTTGTTGGTTGTGCCAAAAAAGGAACACGCATATTCACAGATTTTATAGTCATAATATTATGTCGACTAATTGATGGAATTATATGGGCACCTCTCATGAAACCTCGACCTAATTCCTATACAGGTATACCTGCATTATCAAAAGGATACTGATCTGCATCATTCGGCATCAGGTTTTATTCCATGTACTGGCTGAGAATTATAGAGAATAGTAGGAGAGAGAACTAATAGACAAATGAAACTTTGTCAACGTTTCATGAGAAGTGCCCATATATATATATATGGCATGTGTTACAGGAAAATGAGTCACAAGTCCTTGGGAGATTTTAAATTTGAATCATTATTGGTCAGTAACTTCATGTAGGGTGGGATACTTCTTTTTGGTTGGTCTCAGAGCCTAATCTATACACAGAAAACAATTCTATTATATATGTTCGAAATAATGGGAATGGCACATTAGCCTTAGCTAATAGCCTTAACCATTATGCAACTTGTAGTCACCAGGTGGCAGTACTGTTTTCGCCAGGTGGCGCAAATGGGAACTGGGGTGCATTTACAAATTCTTTTACAATAAAAAGACCGCTAGTACACGTGTATGGCATTAATACCACTATAGATATTCCACATCATGTACATAGGGATATCATAAGTGATATACATCTATAGTTTAGGTGTGTTATGTATCTGTTTGATATTGAAAAATGCTGTAATCAAAACACCCTAATGATTGTACATATAAATTGTCCCTATACTGGCCTGGCTAAGACAGAGCTATCTAACAACTGGTACACATCAAATAGGAGGCTGCTATGCTTCAGGCTCACAAAGAGGATGGTAGAATTGGTGAGAATAAAATGATGCATATAAAGAAAAGGCAACAGATGCACTGCCCTAAACTCTCTCCTATCCCCCTCACTCTGGTTCACCCCTTCCCGCTCTCTCCACTATCCCTTCTCTCTTCCCACCCCTCCTGCCTCCACACTCCCCTCTCTCCATCCCTCCTGCCTCTCTCCCAAATCTTTCTCCTCTCTCAGCTGCCTCCCTCTTTTACTTACGCTCAAAATGCCATGAGAATTTGCTAATTTTTGCAGTTATATTGCGTTATGCCCTTAGCGTGATCATCACACGATCATTGCGCAATAATTATTGCGTGAAAAGCGTCCACTCTCATCACAGATCTATGGCGAGATGATTGCGCATTAAAAATCGCGTAGAATCGCGTTCATTTGCCCGTCGGGATAGAGACTTTGCCTAGGAACCGAGGGACGACGTGACGTGTGACGTGCGGACGTCAGCGTCCCTTCACTGCCAGGAATCCGCCATCACAGAGCGGAGGACTTTCGGACTTGGAAGAGAAAAAAAAATTTATATGAGAAAATCTCTCAAGCAGAAAAGTCACCATGTCAGAGATAAATTGTTCTGGCTGCGGCAGAATGCATAAACGACCGGCTTGTCCCAGTGATTCGGCGTCAGCGAAGAAATCGCCTACGACCATGGTCAAGCTCGGGCAAGAACACGGCCTGACGGCCCCTCCAACGAAAAGCACAAAAGCGTATCAAGAGTGGCTGGAGACATTATTGACAAAGCAAAAGGAGAAACTGGAAGTCCTGACACTGGAATCTAAGGCTACGGCGACCGAGGCGGAGATTCTTCAGCTGGAGAATTCTTTCACTGATCGTCCGTCACCGAATCGCCGCAAGTCCGCCATGTTTGTTCCTAACCTCGGAGGCCCGGGAGAATACCCGTCTGCGTCAGGAATCGACATCAGCCAAGTGTCAGATCTGGGTAAGCTTTGCCCCGAACATTACATCGTACCTGACCGTAAATTTGATGATCTATCGGTCAGGGAGTTACTATATGGCTGCGTGTGTGTACTTAATCATCTGGTGTCCTGCAATGTAGACCCTTACGGCTATGGTCTCCATCTGTCGTACATTGCGTCGAAGGCAAAAGCCAAAGAATATGTAAAATCAGCTTTAATACGTTATGAACGGGCTGTCACCGATCTTGTAGTAGAATGGAAAATAGGAGATTGGGTACAGGTAGAGCCAAATTTATCAAGCCAGTATTTCTCCCCGGAAAATATGAAAGCCTTTAAAACCATGCAAAATCTAAAATTCGCTACCATGACCACGGGAGGCTCGGGGCGTGGACGTCCATCTTCCTTCAGAAAGATGGTACAAGATGCCAGCTATGATCCCTTGTTTGATTTTGGGCGCTGGCCAAAAGATATCTGTTGGCTATTCAATAAGCCCTCCCATGCTAAGAAATGTTTCGGCTGCAAAAGACAGCACATATGTGGGCTATGCATGGACCTAGGTCACGGGGCGGAGGTTTGCGAGTCACGCACCTCTACCTTTTCCTGGGGGGAACTCTCCGCCAGTGGAGACAGTAAATAGCTATCGATTTAACAAGATGGCCGCCTATCGTCATGTTTACCATCCTCGGAGCCTTCAGACTCGGACGATTTGGCTATTTCTGAACCAAACTTTGAACTTTTGCTTGCCTATATCACTTCGTTGCCTGTTATACATCATATTGGAGGCGTCAGATCACAGCTGCGACCAAAATACTGGCTAGATTTCTTGTATTATGACGGTGAATGGGACCACGATAGCCACTTCATTTTAGATGGTGTCACGCATGGGTTTGCGCTAGTGAACCCTGACGCGGATATCGCTGCCTATGAAATGCAAAACTATAGGTCTTGTTGGATCGACCAGCACCATGATAAACTTACCGCCTTGCTTACTAAAGAACTTTGTGAAGGAAAAATATCTCTTACCTTGGACAAACCTAAGTGCATACACGCTATGGGAGTGATAGCAAAGCCAGACGGGGGCATCCGGCCCATCGTCGACTGCAGTCGGCCAGACAAATCATCAGTGAATAACTATACAAATAAGGTTATGTCATCCTTTTCCTTATTATCTATCGACGAGGTCATGGCTGACTTACCACAAGGGGCATTCATGGGTGTCATTGACTTGGCTAGTGCTTACAGATCCCTAAGAATTGTACCCTATCAACGTCAGTTCTTCGGCCTATCATGGGAGATAAACAGTGAACCTCAATATATTGTCGACAATTCAATATGTTTCGGGGCGTGTGCAGCTCCCTTTGTGTTTGAACGTGTGGCCTCAGCAGTGACCAGGGGCCTAAACAGGAGGGGCCATAATGTGTACAGTTATCTAGATGATTATATTTACTGGGGCTCAACATTACACGCTGCCTTGAACACACAGATGGCTATAATGCACCACCTTCGCCATCTAGGGTTTCAACCCTCTTGGTCTAAGATCTCTGCCCCGGACACTGTGTGTAGATTCCTAGGAATTATCATCAACTCCTATAGTATGTCACTCAGCCTTCCACAGGACAAGGTAGTGAAATTACAGAGTGAAATATGTTTCTTCACTGGAAAGAAAAAAGCCTCCAAAATACAACTGCAACGTCTTGGAGGTTTACTTTCTCACTGTGGCAAGGTAGTGCCTGGGGGTAGGGTCTACATAAACGGCTTGTTCGACTTACCTAGGGAAAAATGGATGACTGACGAGCTGCTTATACAAATAAGAGATAAGGACAAAGCACTGAAAAAAGCCAAAAAAACGAGAAAACACGATGACTGGGTGACAGCTAAGAAAAAAAGAAACAGAGTTACAAACTCATGCCACAAGGCCAGAAAAAGGTACCTGTCTAACCTAAGCATAGAAACTTTCAATGACAACAAAGAATTCTGGTCAATGGTTGGTCAGCTCATTCCCAAAAAGTCGAGAAATTCTAACAATGAAATAAATATTATTGATGAAAACACTAAACTACCAGTACCCATTGAAAATGTAGCTACACATTTCAATAACTTTTTTGCCTCAATTGGAGAGAATTTAGCAGCACAAATTGATGCGCCATGGACTTTTATAGGGCAAGAGTGTGAACAAACCTTGAGTGATGTGTTTACAAATCCAGATGAAATTGTAAAAATTGCACAAGATATCAATGTCAACAAGGGTAGCAATATTCCATTCATGAAGTCGTTTGTTTTCAAAGATGTATTCAAAGCGATACCCTCTGTCTTGAGTCACATATTTAACCTCATACTTGCTTCAAATTTGATTCCAAATTCCTGGAAAAAAGGATGTGTCACCCCGCTGTTCAAAGGTGGAGAAGCCTCAGTAATTTCTAACTATAGGCCTATAACCCAGCTTCCTATTCAGTCGAAGTTATTAGAAAAGGTTATTCACAGTAGACTACTAGATTTCTTTGAAAATCACAATGTCCTTTCCGATAAACAAAATGGTTACAGAAAATCAAGATCAACTGTGGACACGATCTCTGACTTCACAGACGACATACTAAAAGACAGGAACAATGGTAGCACCTCTTTCGCTGTATTTTTTGACCTAAAAAAGGCATTTGATACGGTGAACCACAATGTACTTTTAGCCCAATTAGACAAATATGGTATTAAGGGCAACTTGCTTGCCTTATTGTGTAACTACCTCACAGGGAGAACACAAACAACAGTTTGCAATGATACTGAATCTTTGAGTGCTAGTGTAAATTATGGAGTTCCCCAGGGATCTATCCTGGGGCCCCTGCTTTTTCTTATCTACGTAAATGATGTAGAACATTGTCTCGTTCATAGCAGAGTAAAGCTTTTTGCAGATGACACTGTCATATACTGTAGCCATAATAACACTGACACCCTGAATGTACTACTGCAAGAAGATACTAACAATTTTTTTCGTTGGTGTGAGTCTAATAAATTGACATTGAATGTGAGCAAAACTAAGACAATGCACCTCAGAGGTGTTCGAAGCAGAGTAAATCATGTTAAACCGAATATTATCATTAGTGGTACTCAGCTTGATTGTGTAGAATCTTACAAATACTTGGGCATTACATTAGACGCCAATCTGAAATATGATATGCAAGTGCGATCTACCCATAAAAATGTGAGTCATAAAATGTACCTCCTCAAGAGAATTTCTAAACTGGTGCCACCACAGGTTCTTCTAAGAATTTACAAGGTATTTATACTCCCATTGTTAGATTACGGTGACGTTATCTACAGCGGATGTGCAGCAAGGCACATTGATAAACTGCAAATTTTACAAAACAAGTGCCTAAAAATTGCACTCAAACTCCCAAAGTTAACAAATACACTACTTATTCACAGAATAGCCAGTGTACCAAAGTTAGTGGACAGAAGGAGGGCTCATATCCTAAACCTTGCCTTTAAACGAAGCAAAAAACCAGCCTTTGTTGACCAATATGTAAGACAGACCAGACAGTGGCAGGCACCAGTGCTGTTCTCAAATAGGCCAAACATTGTGTCTTATGACCAAAGTGTCCAAAGAAAAACTGCGTTACTATGGAACAATCTCGATGTTGACACAAGAAACATAAATGATTATAAGGTTTTCACAGCCTTAACCAAGGCTGAATGTATGTTACCTATATTCTCTTAAAACTGTAAATATCCTCCTATCTCTCACCCCTCATCCTATCATCGTAGTTCTCTCCTAGTTCCTTCTCTTAACTAGTCTCTTTCTATTTGTGTTGTTACATGCATAAACAAGTCACAGTTTATCGAACCAAAAGGTAATAGCCACTCAACCAGATTTAACTGTTCAAATGGTTAAAACTGAGGCTCATTTCCTACCAATTATACACATGTCACTGTACTCTGCAAGAATAGATTGTATATCGTCATATTATTTTGTGTATCGATTAATAAACGTTTCTAATAAAAAAAACAAAAAACTTAAGGGTCTAGAGGATGGGAAAACCGTTAGATTGTCTCTCCTCTTCTCAGAAGAACTGCTATGGTGGACATCATGCATAATCTCAAATGAAGGGGTTGCCTTTATGGCTGTCCCAGAAAATACAACCATAGACTATGTGCATTACATCACTCAGGACCGGTTTGCCTCTAGTCTAGCCCAGATTCCAACTGTGGGTTATTTCTGCATAGTGCCTGACGCAGAATTTATCAGCTTCACAAATGAGGGAAACTCCTATTTCATTATCGCTATGCCTCCCTGTTGCTTCCAGAGCCTATCAGCTAGGGAGATCGCTTCCTTAACGTGTGCCTTGTGGAATGTGTGTCCCTCGAGATCCCTCAACTCCTCAGGGATTCTGTGTATTTTTATAACTAAACTGGCTGTTAATACACTGAGGAAAGGTCGAGCCTTGTGTGGCCATGTGAACGACCTTCTTAAATTTATTTATGCCTGCAGCTATAGATATGTGTTCAACCTAGTGCCTTCTCTTTTATCATCGCTTTAGGCGCCTTGGACAGTGAAGTCTCTCGCCTACAGATGGAGGCCCTGTCTTCCTCATCTAGACGAACCAGACATAGTCAATGGAACAAGTACTTCCAGTTCTGTGCAGCTAGGGGTCTGACGCCAGTGCCTGTAAATATATCAACGGTAGGGCGGTTTCTCGCCTTTTTAGCTTCTGTACAGAAACTGTCCTTCTCGACCATGAACAACATGCTCTCTGCTATTAACCACCTGTCGAAGCTCAACGGTGGGGGCGATCTACGTCAAGACTTTGGCCTTTCATTGGTGGTCAGGGGCTTGAAACGTGCCCTAGGGGATTTATCCAAGCCTAAAGATCCCCTGCTTCCTCATGACTTAATTAAAATCTTCAAGCAGGTGAATTTGGAGTGTGACAAAGAACTAGCCGCGTGGTCCGGTATAGTTCTCTGCTTCAGGACCCTCTTGAGGAAGGGTCATGTGTTCCCTTCTAGTGATGACCCTCACTTACTTTGTCATAAAGATGTCTCATTCGACGGGGACTTTGTGTGTGTAAAGTTCTGCTCATCAAAAACTGATCAAGGAGGGGCTCGCCCTTACACTGCCTTTGTTAAGAAATGTGATTCAGACCTGTGCTTATTTTCGGTCTTGAATACCCTGTTCCATCGCTGCAGTGCTTCTCCTCTCCCCCCCCCCCCCCCTGATCTCTACCGCGGGGGGCGTGGCTGTGGAATATAGCTTCGCCTTAAATCTTCTGAAGTCGTGGGCCAAGAAAGCGGGTATCCAGAAGGATCTGGGCCTGCACAGCCTCCGTCGAGGTAGTGCCACCTTTCTCCATACGTGTGGCGTCCAATTGCAAGACATCCGCATGCTGGGTGACTGGCAAAGTATGGCCGTGCTAGGCTATCTATCTTGCCCGTCAGACTACCGCCAGTCCGTCGAATCTAGGGTGGCCGGAGTGCTTTCCTCGATCTGACGCTCATCTACCTCCCTTCCATCTCAAAATAATTATAAAATACGGGCTGGGCGCAAGCCTTCCTTCTTATACAGAAGTCAGCCACTCTACTTATCATCTGCAAATCGTTATATTAAATATTCTCACTGCTACCATGTTCAAACCTTGCATTTATAATACATTGGTTGTGTCGATCTTTGTATGATCCTTATGTTATAATTCATGTTATGAACAGTTCCTGAACAAGTACCAAGAGACTTATGAACCATCAACTCATCACCAATATGTGCTGCAAGATCCTGAATAAACTTTGTTCAAATTAGTTATAGTGTTGAAGATTTATAGAATCATGAATCACAGGTTTTATCACAGAATTCATTCAAACAAATGTCTTAAACATTGCATTAGGCATGTCAGAGACAAACGCGGGTAGGTTGTGCCCATGATAGATTAATCTACATTTAATTTACTGATCAGTCAATCATTCAGAAAGCACTCTCAAAGTAGCGCTTTGTGTCCATCCATCTCATCCTGCACTTTGTGAGGACGTGTGCTGTTGGGCACATGAGTAGTTGTACATTTTCATGTCCTCATCAGCACAATGTCCCCCACCTGGTGCACCACAATGTCCCCCACCTGGTGCACCACATCAGCACAATGTCCCCACCTGGTGCACCACATCAGCACAATGCCCCCCACCTGGTGCACCACAATGTCCCCCACCTGGTGCACCACATCAGCACAATGTCCCCCACCTGGTGCACCACATCAGCACAATGTCCCCCACCTGGTGCACCACAATGTCCCCCACCTGGTGCACCACATCAGCACAATGTCCCCCACCTGGTGCACCACATCAGCACAATGTCCCCCACCTGGTGCACCACATCAGCACAATGTCCCCCACCTGGTGCACCACATCAGCACAATGTCCCCCACCTCTCACATGTTGGGGAAGTTTCCCCTCTTTCTAACATTCCCACCCCACTCTAACATTCCCACCCCACTCTAACATTCCCACCCCACTCTAACATTCCCACCCCACTCTAACATTCCCACCCCACTCTAACATTCCCACCCCACTCTAACATTCCCACCCCACTCTAACATTCCCACCCCACTCTAACATTCCCACCCCACTCTAACATTCCCACCCCACTCTAACATTCCCACCCCACTCTAACATTCCCACCCCACTCTAACATTCCCACCCCACTCTAACATTCCCACCCCACTCTAACATTCCCACCCCACTCTAACATTCCCACCCCACTCTAACATTCCCACCCCACTCTAACATTCCCACCCCACTCTAACATTCCCACCCCACTCTAACATTCCCACCCCACTCTAACATTCCCACCCCGCTCTAACATTCCCACCCCCCTCTAACATTCCCACCCCACTCTAACATTCCCACCCCGCTCTAACATTCCCACCCCACTCTAACATTCCCACCCCACTCTAACATTCCCACCCCACTCTAACATTCCCACCCCGCTCTAACATTCCCACCCCCCTCTAACATTCCCACCCCGCTCTAACATTCCCACCCCGCTCTAACATTCCCACCCCACTCTAACATTCCCACCCCCCTCTAACATTCCCACCCCGCTCTAACATTCCCACCCCCCTCTAACATTCCCACCCCGCTCTAACATTCCCACCCCGCTCTAACATTCCCACCCCGCTCTAACATTCCCACCCCCCTCTAACATTCCCACCCCACTCTAACATTCCCACCCCGCTCTAACATTCCCACCCCGCTCTAACATTCCCACCCCCCTCTAACATTCCCACCCCGCTCTAACATTCCCACCCCGCTCTAACATTCCCACCCCGCTCTAACATTCCCACCCCACTCTAACATTCCCACCCCACTCTAACATTCCCACCCCACTCTAACATTCCCACCCCACTCTAACATTCCCACCCCACTCTAACATTCCCACCCCACTCTAACATTCCCACCCCACTCTAACATTCCCACCCCACTCTAACATTCCCACCCCACTCTAACATTCCCACCCCACTCTAACATTCCCACCCCACTCTAACATTCCCACCCCACTCTAACATTCCCACCCCGCTCTAACATTCCCACCCCACTCTAACATTCCCACCCCACTCTAACATTCCCACCCCGCTCTAACATTCCCACCCCACTCTAACATTCCCACCCCACTCTAACATTCCCATTCCCACCCCGCTCTAACATTCCCACCCCACTCTAACATTCCCACCCCACTCTAACATTCCCACCCCACTCTAACATTCCCACCCCACTCTAACATTCCCACCCCACTCTAACATTCCCACCCCACTCTAACATTCCCACCCCACTCTAACATTCCCACCCCACTCTAACATTCCCACCCCACTCTAACATTCCCACCCCACTCTAACATTCCCACCCCACTCTAACATTCCCACCCCACTCTAACATTCCCACCCCGCTCTAACATTCCCACCCCACTCTAACATTCCCACCCCACTCTAACATTCCCACCCCGCTCTAACATTCCCACCCCACTCTAACATTCCCACCCCACTCTAACATTCCCATTCCCACCCCGCTCTAACATTCCCACCCCACTCTAACATTCCCACCCCACTCTAACATTCCCACCCCGCTCTAACATTCCCACCCCGCTCTAACATTCCCACCCCACTCTAACATTCCCACCCCACTCTAACATTCCCACCCCACTCTAACATTCCCACCCCGCTCTAACATTCCCACCCCGCTCTAACATTCCCACCCCGCTCTAACATTCCCACCCCACTCTAACATTCCCACCCCACTCTAACATTCCCACCCCACTCTAACATTCCCACCCCACTCTAACATTCCCACCCCGCTCTAACATTCCCACCCCACTCTAACATTCCCACCCCACTCTAACATTCCCACCCCACTCTAACATTCCCACCCCGCTCTAACATTCCCACCCCACTCTAACATTCCCACCCCACTCTAACATTCCCACCCCACTCTAACATTCCCACCCCACTCTAACATTCCCACCCCGCTCTAACATTCCCACCCCGCTCTAACATTCCCACCCCACTCTAACATTCCCACCCCACTCTAACATTCCCACCCCGCTCTAACATTCCCACCCCGCTCTAACATTCCCACCCCACTCTAACATTCCCACCCCACTCTAACATTCCCACCCCACTCTAACATTCCCACCCCACTCTAACATTCCCACCCCGCTCTAACATTCCCACCCCGCTCTAACATTCCCACCCCGCTCTAACATTCCCACCCCGCTCTAACATTCCCACCCCGCTCTAACATTCCCACCCCGCTCTAACATTCCCACCCCACTCTAACATTCCCACCCCACTCTAACATTCCCACCCCACTCTAACATTCCCACCCCGCTCTAACATTCCCACCCCGCTCTAACATTCCCACCCCACTCTAACATTCCCACCCCACTCTAACATTCCCACCCCACTCTAACATTCCCACCCCGCTCTAACATTCCCACCCCGCTCTAACATTCCCACCCCGCTCTAACATTCCCACCCCACTCTAACATTCCCACCCCACTCTAACATTCCCACCCCACTCTAACATTCCCACCCCACTCTAACATTCCCACCCCGCTCTAACATTCCCACCCCACTCTAACATTCCCACCCCACTCTAACATTCCCACCCCACTCTAACATTCCCACCCCGCTCTAACATTCCCACCCCACTCTAACATTCCCACCCCACTCTAACATTCCCACCCCACTCTAACATTCCCACCCCACTCTAACATTCCCACCCCGCTCTAACATTCCCACCCCGCTCTAACATTCCCACCCCACTCTAACATTCCCACCCCACTCTAACATTCCCACCCCGCTCTAACATTCCCACCCCGCTCTAACATTCCCACCCCACTCTAACATTCCCACCCCACTCTAACATTCCCACCCCACTCTAACATTCCCACCCCACTCTAACATTCCCACCCCGCTCTAACATTCCCACCCCGCTCTAACATTCCCACCCCGCTCTAACATTCCCACCCCGCTCTAACATTCCCACCCCGCTCTAACATTCCCACCCCGCTCTAACATTCCCACCCCACTCTAACATTCCCACCCCACTCTAACATTCCCACCCCACTCTAACATTCCCACCCCGCTCTAACATTCCCACCCCGCTCTAACATTCCCACCCCACTCTAACATTCCCACCCCACTCTAACATTCCCACCCCACTCTAACATTCCCACCCCGCTCTAACATTCCCACCCCGCTCTAACATTCCCACCCCACTCTAACATTCCCACCCCACTCTAACATTCCCACCCCGCTCTAACATTCCCACCCCGCTCTAACATTCCCACCCCACTCTAACATTCCCACCCCACTCTAACATTCCCACCCCACTCTAACATTCCCACCCCACTCTAACATTCCCACCCCGCTCTAACATTCCCACCCCGCTCTAACATTCCCACCCCACTCTAACATTCCCACCCCACTCTAACATTCCCACCCCGCTCTAACATTCCCACCCCGCTCTAACATTCCCACCCCACTCTAACATTCCCACCCCACTCTAACATTCCCACCCCACTCTAACATTCCCACCCCACTCTAACATTCCCACCCCGCTCTAACATTCCCACCCCGCTCTAACATTCCCACCCCGCTCTAACATTCCCACCCCGCTCTAACATTCCCACCCCGCTCTAACATTCCCACCCCGCTCTCGCCTTTTCGTGAAACAGGAGGCCTTTGAAGGAAGCCAGACTTGCACAACTGTTGGAACTGCAGAGCTTCAGACCACGAGTAACTATTTCGTGTCCTGTTGTTCTGCACCTCTGACATCGTGAACAATATTCACCTTTTTCCAGAAAGAAAACCTTTGAAGGTTGTGGAGAACATTCGCCCTAAGGAAACGTCTTTACTCAACCAACTCAATCACATCTCATCATGTCATGTGTCACAGCAAAATGAGTCACAAGTTGCAAAAAAAAAGGATTTTGAGATTTTAAGCTTATGAATGCATGGCTATATTGAATAGTCTTGAAATATGTCTCTTACTGGGTCTCTATTGTAGTGTTACAGTGAAAGTATGTGTTACATTACAGGCTATGTCAAGGCCAATATCCACTATATGTGAAGTGCCTCCCGTCAAGGGGTCCTCTTAACGGGGGCACTTCAGGGATCTTTTTATGTATAGCGGATATGGCTGACACTAACGGCCACATCAACACTGTGACCACACTGAATGTCCGTGCCGCGCTGCGCGTACATCAAATAAGGGCCAATGCTATGTTCTATTGATACTCATTTTCATTTGGTTCTCGGAATTTTGAACATAACAATCTTTCTAGTTCGAGGTCATGTATTGAATAACTTAGATAAAGCCTTGGTCAAGGCTATAGACTGCAAATCTAAGTAATTTCGTCACTATAGCTGTCTAAAGAAAAGTCACTGATGTCCGTGCTGCATTTGAATGCAACTTGTGTAGATGTACATGCAGCTTTTGGCCGATGTACGTGCAGCATACTGCTTTTCAAACAGGTTTGGAAAGATACACTCAGTGGTGGTACCAGCGGGTACTGCCCCAGCCTCTAGATCCCCTAAAATTGGCCCCTGAACATGTTGACAATTATATTTGATGGGTCAAGTGGAGATTTTTTAAATGGTTTTCAATGTATTTTCCCGTATAATAATGAATATAGTTGAATATTTTAGTTTTTTCGGGACATAAATCATGGGACATCATATATATGTGACATCATATACATGTAATGTGTGGACATATATACGGAAACAGAAGGATATAGATCGCATAGAACGGCAATTATGAAAGTCATCTTAACAGGAAAACGAGGGAAATAATGGTATATATTTGTATTAATTCTAAATATAAATGAAAGTTGGAATATTAATGATGAATATTGTAGTCAGGGCAGCTTAGTAGAGTGTGTGGCGAGAATGCTGATGATAAGGGGACCGAACAGTACATATTTCTACATAAATGAGGATTTAAATTAGAAATGAAAAAAAACTGCACATAATGTTTTGAATCACTGTGCACTTAACAGGTATCGACATGAGGATCATAAAGCTTTTTAGTTTGTAAAAATATTCCCATTAGAAGAAAAGTTACAGCCAAATAACGATTCAGTAATGGTAATGATAATGGCAGCGGCTATGGTGACAGGTGATCCTCTGCCCATATACACAAATAATTAATTATATTTAGCATTAATATTCCAACTTTCGTCTATATTATCAGTAATTATGTCTAGTTCATGTACGAAAAATAATAAATCTATAGAAGCAATTTTTAAAAAAATAAGATTTTTCAGCCAAATGACCAATTGGTGGAACTGCTCATAGACATATTTAGTAAAATTGGCATTTGAATAATGAATAAATCATACGCATCCATTGTAAATAATTTGTGCGAAATGACACAGAATAATAGTTATCATAGAATTTTCTTTTTGTCAATATATTTATTAGCTATCTAATCAGATTAACTGAATTCGAAATGAATAGCATTTCTGATATAACTAACTAACAGAGAAAAGTTGGCAGCAGCACAGACATCTTTTTTTTCAGAGAGGATTGTAGCACGGACATCCTCTAAAACCTGCACGGACATCCCACTGGAAATTTATTTAGGAGTTTTCTCTAAATTGAGACAGAACTATGACTATATTATACAGTACTTACGACCATATATGGTTACTAAAGGTTTCTGGGATCGTGGACTGTAACAGGTGGTGTAGAAACAGAGATATCTTAGGAAATGTTTCGGCACCACTGATTGGCCTATTTGTTTTGATGTACGTGCAGCGCGGCACGGGCATTCAGTGTGGTCACAGTGATCAAGGCTTTGATGGGAGCTTAACGGGAGTTCTATGGGAACTCTCCCATTCATATCAACCTTGTGTTGATATTAACGGCGTCAATTTCATTGATATATGTCAATAGAAAATTGTTTGGTTCTGCATATGATATGATATAGGATATGTTTTACGATGTTAGAAATAAGGAAAAGGAACGATTAGGGTTCACTGAAGGACTATTTCCAGAGAAATTCCGTAGAATTACCAAATGGGCGCTTACAGTGTGAAGCACAGTATTGTGCCTGTGGAATCGTTAATACATCTAATACTATGCCTCAATATCTTAGCCTTTGGACTTTGGACAATTGTTGATCTGATATTATGATAGTACCGCACGAGTAGGTGGTCTTGCATAAAGGATCACATTGACCCAAGACGTTTCTTTTCGCAAGGCACACAAGCCAATAACAGCCATTCTTCTGTCACTGATGCCGGCGACGATGCAATAGTGTACATCGTAACGTCGCAACATTAGTAACGCTAGTAAGAGTCATTGACAACGCATTTTCCCGCGTGGACGGGAACCAATCAAATCAGTTTATCAGCAAATTGATAAGCCCCGCCCATGTGGTACAAAAAAATGTACCACACGGTATGTACCACATGCCTCTACATACAAATGTCATGTGATACACACTTCACCGTGGAGTAAAAACTGCGACTAAATGCTCCTGTGTCTGCATTATGGAAATTATGTACCTCTTTGAGGAACTGTAAAGGCAAATGACATGATAGAATATGTCAATATATATATCTGTGCAAATGTATTTTGATGTATGTTGATAATTGGGTACATCCTTTCACTATTCGTTAACCTATTATATTTCACCTATTGAATTTCAGTTATTCAGCTATCAGTTGTTGTGTCTTCATGTATCTTCTAACTTCTCCTAATTGTTTTCCAGATCAAGGCGTGTGATCAACCAAGTGCTGCACTACTCGTTATATCTTCCTTCTACATGTGCCGCCTGTATCAGAGCTGGATGTACAGCACAACTACAGTCCATGGGAGATTAGCTAGGGAGGCCTGGAGTAGGTATGCTACTACTGCTTATTGAGTGTATTGTGAAGCTTGTGAGGCCTGGAGTAGGTATGCTACTACTGCTTATTGAGTGTATTGAGAAGCTTGTGAGGCCTGGAGTAGGTATGCTACTACTGCTTATTGAGTGTATTGAGAAGCTTGTGAGGCCTGGAGCAGGTATGCTACTACTGCTTATTGAGTGTATTGAGAAGCTTGTGAGGCCTGGAGCAGGTATGCTACTACTGCTTATTGAGTGTATTGAGAAGCTTGTGAGGCCTGGAGTAGGTATGCTACTACTGCTTATTGAGTGTATTGAGAAGCTTGTGAGGCCTGGAGTAGGTATGCTACTACTGCTTATTGAGTGTATTGAGAAGCTTGTGAGGCCTGGAGCAGGTATGCTACTACTGCTTATTGAGTGTATTGAGAAGCTTGTGAGGCCTGGAGCAGGTATGCTACTACTGCTTATTGAGTGTATTGAGAAGCTTGTGAGGCCTGGAGCAGGTATGCTACTACTGCTTATTGAGTGTATTGAGAAGCTTGTGAGGCCTGGAGCAGGTATGCTACTACCGCCTATTGAGTGCATTGAGACCAGTACAAGTGTAAGCATGATAACGGTCTGACCCAAGGTTGTCATTGTACCGCCTCACATTAGCTATAACTGTTAACCACCAGGAAGCCAAACAACTCAAGCTTCTGAGCAAGACTTTTTTGTTTATCTTTTGAGGAGAGTTGTTTGATTTAATGAAAACATATATAAAATGTAAACCTTAGAAGGAAGTTGACCAGAGCTTTTTAGTGTCAGCCTTATATTATAGCCTTATATTGTTATATATGTTTTTACGTGTCTAAAAGGTATCTTGTTGTCTTTTGATGACAGAATCTGATGGGTTTTTTATGAAACTTATATAAAATGTAAACCTCAGGGTGGAACTGTCCTTTTGTTTTTCAGGGGAGATATATATGTGAACAAACTTGTCCCAGAGCTTTTTAGCGTCACCCTTATATTTTTTTCTGAGAGTTCATTACTTAACTTTACCGATTTTGATTTTGCAATTGTGTTGTTATTTCTTCACCATATCAAGGAGGCTATACTTTAATTTCTGTACAATGTTGCAGCGGGCACATCCTATCCTGGTGCAGTACAATCCTACCAACATGTATTCACACAAGACAATGAGTAACATGATTAATAGTACAGATTCACCACAATTTAAATCTAAGTTTCTCATTGATATCTCTTTAAAATTGCATTTTCTTCTAATTATTTCCCTGACAATGTTCATTGTCTGCGTTACAGCAGTTCAGGTGGCTATATTCATCTTTATCAATGATATCATCATAAGTATCATCTAGATGATCCTTTGCTTTCACAAGTTCCACAAAGTGGATGTATTAATTATTACACATGTGAGCAGTTAGAAAGGTGCAGTTTACCAAACTGTACATGCGATCAGTTCACGCTTCCATGGTTACACATGACAAAAAGACGCAATCCGGTTGGTGCAGCGTAGGCCTGACCTACAAAACTACAAATGACGTTTTCCCCAACTGCATAACTTTCGCCTACAAATTGCAGTGAATAGAGCCTGCTCGAGCTAAACTTAAGGCTAAACAAGTTAAATTTACTTCCTAACATCCAAATACAGTGTGTAATAAATAGCAAATGGCACTCTGTTTGGGTTCAAACTGATCTTGACACCATCAGGAAATGGGAACTCACTCCTTCAGGGCGTTTGGCCGTTTTCTGATGGGTCTCGATCAGTTTCTCCATCATGCCATTTGCTATAAGAACTGCACCTTTTAGTTGACCAGCTTCATTAGTGTCAGTGGTTTGCACCATTGTTATTGTTTGGTCCTGTCCATATACAAGCCTCTGTACAATGATCTAAACATGTGTTTAAAGTAGATTTTAAAACAGGTCAGGAATTACTAGGCTTGACTCATCTCTACTCCATTATCTAAACCCTAACAACCTTCCACATGTAACTGTATTGAGATTAACTGACCATCTCAACATTTCCACAATATTTCATCCTCCATGTTCCCCCCGAATAACGGAACAAAGGCCTCTGTTACAACTCTTGGTCATTGAGTAAAACCCATAGATCCATCAAGTTCATGAAATAATTTAATTTATCCTAACATTATTTAATGGTTGAGACCCACCAGGGACAGTTCATAAGAACCCATTCCCCGGGTTCAGGGTAATAATGGCAGCTTGCTGGGCTGCTGCCACTGCCTCATCCTTGTAATGACTTCTGTCCTGGATGCAAACCTTTATAACCGGACCATGGCAAAGACAGATAAACACAGTGTGAAGGAAAGTTTCCGCTGAAATTACTACGTCTGTCTGTCTCTGTATCCCTGTTGAGCTGGTCAATCCAGGTTCCAATGATTTCTTATGGTTGGTGGTTTTCATTTGTAAAAAGCCGATTGTAATAGAATCTGGCTGGGGTGTGGCAAGGTCAGCTCAGGTCAAGGTCAGCTATGGCTCCACCTGGTGGGACTCATAGAGGTCAATACTCTGCCAATACGCCACCTTGTGGCACATGATCACTGAGTGGTTGGTGATTTTTTTTTTGTAAACGTCTTTATTAGGAAGATTTCCACAATGTGGTAGGTCTCATCTCCTACAAAAGGTATATATATACATGTTTTACATTTAACTACCGAATCCATATAGTTATGAGAGATACTACTAGTTACATAATTCATTTAGCGATAGCTACACGGTTCATGACGAACTTACTTCAACATACATTTTTTTTGTTTTAAGCCCAAAAATAAAATAGCAATCATTATACAGGTTCCCTAGTAAATAAAAAGATTTCGTCAACATATTTTCACCGATTTTTGAAATTCATAGCAATTTCCTGATCTGTGGGTTCATCAATCCTTGTTCTATACATTTACAAGTACAGTCAACATATAGCAATAGTACACAGCACTACAGTTTTACACACAGTCAGATGATAATGAAGTTTCATCAACAATTAATGACTTATCTCTATCAATCTAGTTGTACTTGTAAACAATGACAATAGTTTCACTGTCAAATGCAGCACTCATGAAATCCGTTTTCATTTATTCCTGGTGTATGAAAATATCAATGTTCCGTTTAAGATGACATTTCACACCAAGTGATGAGAAATATTTGTCTATAGCCTGGGTTTGATTACAGCTAAGATCCAGCTTATGTTAGCGCCAACGTTAAACAATTAATGTTTATTAGGGTGAATGAAGTTGGCACCAATGTTAAAGGTCAAGTGTAATGAAAATTGTAAAATTCGAGTTAAGGGCTGATTTACATGTGTGGGGGTGGTATCAATGGCATCCGGGGTTCAAACTTGAAAAAAAAAATCTTTTAATGCCCGTTTTTCATAGCTTTCTGATGAGTACACAAATAGGGCTGAGTTTGCCTTAGTAGAGGAAGTGTATTCGCACCCCACCGCTGTGACGTCATCCATGTCCAAGCTAAGGCCTGCTTTAGCCTGGCTAAGCATTATCACCTAGCGTTTAGGTATTAGTTGGAGTTGTATGCCTTAATTTATGGGGTTTGTAGGAGGGGGGAGGCGAAATTGAAATTTTAACTAACAAATTGGGGATCAAAGGATGGAAAATCACATTTCGAAACTGTCCATGTTATGGGCCTTATTATGTGTCTAGACCTATAGATCCCTTAGTGAGAATGCTCTGTCAACCCCACGTCCCTGTCCTGTCTGCTATACCACGGAGAGGGGTGTACTATGGTGGACGGTATTGGGGGGTACCCAAAACCGCCCAAAATTCGCCCAAAGCGGCCATCAGCGCCAAAAAAATTATTTTTCGGCCCCCGAAATTATTTATTCGGCAGCCGAAGCTCTAAGTACACAGCAATCCTCGCTCATTATGAAACTATAACTAATTCGCCTAAATAATGTATACAATTATGTCCGAATACTTATGCTCATTACTCGAAAACTATTTGAGCTTTTTCCATAATTTAAAATGTATTAAATACCCGAACATGTCTATTTGACTGTCCTAAAATCATATAATTATTGAATCATTATCTGTACCTCATTCGGCAATCGTTGCTAGTAAGGTATTATAGAAGATGAACATTTTACAATATAAAATAGATATAATATTAAATTATTAATTAACGTCTGTACAGGCAAGTTAATTAAGGCTATAAATGTGTATTGTATACCAGACGAACCGGGAACATGTCAGCATCATCAGAGTGCGAAATTAACTTTTTTCTCCACCCGCCAACTTGGCGGGTAAATGCCGATATTTACCCGCCCACACATACATTTACCCGCCCACAAATTACACTTTGATGACAGAAGTCAGGGGTGATTTCAATCACACAAGTAAATAATTGTCACAACTACTTTTATCCTCTTTTATAATATAGAAATATTCCATACATATCATAATGGAATACCATTCTTTCGTTGTACCAAAATAATATAGTAACCGATTTTTGGAAGAAATTTAGCAACAACTATTGAGACATTTGCCCTCTTTTTATGTGAAGAGTTGTAACGATGTCCAGTACAGTATAGTTGTTTCTTATTTTAGTAAATAAAAATTCGCTTGTCTTCATAGTGATAACACTATATAAAGTCTGTTCGATATTTTGTGATGATAGGATTGGACCTATACTTTGCAGAATAAAAACTGACTGGTCATTTTGCCTCGTGCCCACAGTGTGTGAGACTTTTCTTAAGGTATTTTTACAGCTAAGAGAGTTAATCTAGAAAAATATTTATATGGCTAGGGCCCAGTTAAAAGATACGCCATATGGAAAAGGTTGAATCTATTTGTTTCTCTTCTAATCCACGACTCAACGAGCTGTGATGAGCCAGAATTACATTTATTTACAGGGAGAGGACGACAGTCAGATTTGTGGATTCTAGCCATGATATTTTGCCCATGATGGCCTATAAATTCACGTGTAGCATATTTTCATTCACCCGCCAATGAGGGTGGGTAACTTGGCGATTTTACCCGCCCGCACATATTTTTACTCGCGGGCGGGTGCTAATTTCACACTCTGATCACAGAGCTTTTTAAAGTATTCCAATCCGTCTAGTATAAGTGAGTATATATAAGTACCAATGCCATGTCTCAATAGGCACACATTTAAAGTCGAAGTCAACGTTCAATTAATAGAGAATGAAGTGAAGCATAATAGAGAATAACCTCGAACCCCGGATATTCATTAATTCATGGATGACTGGCATCCCTGAAATTTATTATACTACAGTACTACACCCCTATGCTCACACCTACCAGTCGCGCTTGGACATGGATGACGTCACAGGCCGCTGGACCCGTGCTAAGATGGCTACCCACCCTTGCCGCACTGGGTTGCAGTGGCTCACTAAATGGCGGCGCTTAAACAGCTCTCACTGGTTTGATTTATTAGGTTGGAAGTTATAACTTTGTAGATCGTTTCAAAATACTCCCCCTAATGTATCAAACACAAAAAAAAATCCTTTACACTTGACCTTTAAAAGTATTCAATATCGATCCAGTAGTAGGCCTGGTAAGACACACCCTAGAGATCCTAAGATCAGCCAAGTGTATATTTTACCAGTAGTTTACCAATGGTTTTAAATGACAAGGAACAGCATAAGACTAAGGTTGGACATCAGTGACCAACGGGAGTTCACAAGTATAGACATGTAGTGAACTCGGTTCGGGACTCTTAGCTTAGGAAATGAAAGATTGACTCTCGTACTCTGGTTTTATTCCCACACAACACTGTTAGACCAACCTTTGTGGACCAGCCACAAGGGAAACATAAATACTGACATACAGTATAATAAAAGGTGTGAAGAACAGTAAAACATATGATATTCAATAAAAGATAAGTTTAAAGCAACCAATACCAGAGATCGATAAGAACAACATAAAAGGACATTCCAAAGGTATAAAATAGCAATATACAAGGACAAGGCACAATATACAGAGATAAACATAGAAAAAGTAATATAACACAAGACCACTCTTCCAGGGTCTGTGTTCGAATTAGTCCGAGAGCCCTCAACTGCCCTCTGGTGTCAGTCCGGAAGGACTGGACTCAACCAGCAGACAGCCTCGGACTCCCAAACTATAATATTGTGGGACCCGTAAACACTTGACCACTACAGACAGTTACTTAACATTGCAGGAAGTACAGGCCCAGTGACTAGGACATTTAGATGTGATTTGTTTACCTGGGTTTCTCTTATTCCTTGTTGTTATGTTGCGGATTCCATTGTGATAGACTATAAAGTTCAGCCGTCAAAGAGATATAATCCTTTCCTGGTCAGTCACACTCATCCTTGCAATTCCTATAGTTAGCCATAGTTTGGTAGCTCTTCTTTTTTTCTTTTTTTTAAAATCATTTTCAAACATTGGTTCTTTATTCATGTCGGGCTATTCTTTGTCTGGACCACAACAGTGTGAAAACACCTCATTAAATGAGATAAAAATATTGACATTTTTATGTCCAACCATTACATAGACTATGGTACAGTACCTACTCGTTGTCTCATAGTATAGAACCTGCTAGCATGGCTACAGACTGACTCCACTTGTGGATGGACATTTTTGTTTTGTTTAGTTGTTTTCTCTAAAATGAACAACTTAGATGTTAGGTAGTCCTTACCTTTGTACACAACTGAACTGAATCTACCTTTTTACAAGCAGTGTACTCTGCTGTAACAGTATTATGTCAACGCTATAATCGTCACTGTACAATGTGTAGAGGTTCCTACTACCTGCCACCCATGAACGGTTCTATGTACACCACGTAGAAGGTAGAGGATCACCATTATATTCATATGTTTTCATCAATAACCATTTGTCACAGTCCGAGGAAGCAAGGACAGTGCTGACAGTCATATATATATAAAGATTTTTATTCCAAATTCCGTTACATACATTTGACATTTCATCATACATTTTCATAACAATACTTTGGAACTGGGCTTTAATTATCCTCTGAAATCAGGTCTTCCTGATAGCCCAAAATAAATAAAATAAGGTAAAAAGTTCGTGATGATTCGAAGTTTTACGATTTATAGTCATTCTTTAAAGTTCCTGTTTGAGATTCAAACTATGGTCACTTTTGTCACAAACAACTAAAGTTTGGTAGCTCTTAAACCATCCCCTTGAAACTAGAAGCCAGCTCTTTTTACCAATCCAGAGAGTTGTTATATATGGGTGAGGCAGCCTAACACATCCACCAATCTGACAACCAGGCCAGCATGTAGTCAAACCTTCCACAGCTGGGTCTAACCAGGCCAGCATGTAGTCAAACCTTCCACAGCTGGGTCTAACCAGGCCAGCGTGTAGTCAAACCCTCCACAGCTGGGTCTAACCAGGCCAGCGTGTAGTCAAACCTTCCACAGCTGGGTCTAACCAGGCCAGCATGTAGTCAAACCTTCCACAGCTGGGTCTAACCAGGCCAGCATGTAGTCAAACCTTCCACAGCTGGGTCTAACCAGGCCAGCATGTAGTCAAACCTTCCACAGCTGGGTCTAACCAGGCCAGCATGTAGTCAAACCTTCCACAGCTGGGTCTAACCAGGCCAGCATGTAGTCAAACCTTCCACAGCTGGGTCTAACCAGGCCAGCATGTAGTCAAACCTTCCACAGCTGGGTCTAACCAGGCCAGCATGTAGTCAAACCTTCCACAGCTGGGTCTAACCAGGCCAGCATGTAGTCAAACCTTCCACAGCTGGGTCTAACCAGGCCAGCGTGTAGTCAAACCTTCCACAGCTGGGTCTAACCAGGCCAGCGTGTAGTCAAACCTTCCACAGCTGGGTCTAACCAGGCCAGCATGTAGTCAAACCTTCCACAGCTGGGTCTAACCAGGCCAGCGTGTAGTCAAACCTTCCACAGCTGGGTCTAACCAGGCCAGCATGTAGTCAAACCTTCCACAGCTGGGTCTAACCAGGCCAGCATGTAGTCAAACCTTCCACAGCTGGGTCTAACCAGGCCAGCATGTAGTCAAACCTTCCACAGCTGGGTCTAACCAGGCCAGCATGTAGTCAAACCTTCCACAGCTGGGTCTAACCAGGCCAGCATGTAGTCAAACCTTCCACAGCTGGGTCTAACCAGGCCAGCATGTAGTCAAACCTTCCACAGCTGGGTCTAACCAGGCCAGCGTGTAGTCAAACCTTCCACAGCTGGGTCTAACCAGGCCAGCATGTAGTCAAACCTTCCACAGCTGGGTCTAACCAGGCCAGCGTGTAGTCAAACCTTCCACAGCTGGGTCTAACCAGGCCAGCATGTAGTCAAACCTTCCACAGCTGGGTCTAACCAGGCCAGCATGTAGTCAAACCTTCCACAGCTGGGTCTAACCAGGCCAGCGTGTAGTCAAACCTTCCACAGCTGGGTCTAACCAGGCCAGCATGTAGTCAAACCTTCCACAGCTGGGTCTAACCAGGCCAGCGTGTAGTCAAACCTTCCACAGCTGGGTCTAACCAGGCCAGCGTGTAGTCAAACCTTCCACAGCTGGGTCTAACCAGGCCAGCATGTAGTCAAACCTTCCACAGCTGGGTCTAACCAGGCCAGCGTGTAGTCAAACCTTCCACAGCTGGGTCTAACCAGGCCAGCATGTAGTCAAACCTTCCACAGCTGGGTCTAACCAGGCCAGCGTGTAGTCAAACCTTCCACAGCTGGGTCTAACCAGGCCAGCATGTAGTCAAACCTTCCACAGCTGGGTCTCCTCATAAATGGCAAAACAATGTCACCGACCTGTTATATCTGGTTAGGTTCAGTTCAGCACCAGTATATAAATATATATAATACTTTTATTATTCAGAAATCACTTTACATTCGCAGAACTATGACTCACACATGTTATATTAAAATCCAGAATGTGGGTTAGGACATGTTCCAACGACCTCCCATGTTTACACAGAGTAAATGTGCATGTAAAGCCAGGCCTCCATAACCGCGGGAGTGCTCTGTGTAGCTACTCCTTACTACACACATCATTGACCGCCCTTTTAGAACATTCAATTTTCATTCATATTCACCCATAATGCTCTTGGCTTTCCAATAACTTCCCCTCAGCTTCTTCTGGTTGCCTTCTCGTCTTGTTTCCTCAGTTCTTGTGTAAGGTCTCCCAGACTCTAGCTGTTAGATCACAGCCTCTTCTTCTGTTATTTTTTCAGTCCTAGATTGTTTCTTGACTTTTCCCTTTCAATCCTTGGAGCCCTTTTTGTTCTTAGACTCCTCCCCTTCCGACTTTCTACTGACTGCCTGTGCTAATTTATTAGCTTCTTCATACTGCATTTCAGCATCATTACCAGCCGGCTTCCACCTCCCCTTGCTTCAGACACACAGAGGTTATACAGATAATAATAGTCCACTGGTACACTCTTGCTCCCTGAGACATGCAGTAGTGTGTAAAATACACACACACACAAGTCACACTGCAGGTCAAACTGAGAACATAGATCAAGACTGTCCGATGCTCCCAGGTCTGGGGAATTGATATATGTGAATATATCAGAGTCCTTGGTGGACATCATGGACTGGTAGTGGGAGTTTGTAGTGCAAAGAGCACATGGTTGTTGTCAGTGATGGGCTTCTGGTCACTCAGCCCCAGGCATTTTTGAGATGCATTGTAATATATCTTGGTATACCTTACATACTTCACCGATGGTAAGACCATGAAGTGCCTTTCTGTCTCTTTTCTCTGTCTCTTCCTCCTTTCTCTATTTTTGTTTCCTGGGTATGATCATAAACTGCCTCCCTCTCAGCTCTCCCACCCTTGATATAACCATATTAAATGTGTTGATAAGGGCATAAGGCAACTAATCTCACTCATGATACTTATTATTGATAGTACAAATGAGTTCTGACGGTGATGATGGCTGCCGGCCGCCTCAGTACAGGAGTAGTACATCTTGTCGCGCTGACAGATGCACACAATGCAGCTGATCCAGCTGACACTGGTGCTGACCTCTAGACTCTGCTGCTGCACTGGGAGGAAGCCACCTCAGCTGAAGCCACCCAAACTGAAGCCACCCAAACTGAAGCCACCCAAACTGAAGCCACCCAAACTGAAGCCACCCAAACCGAAGCCACCTGACCTGAAGCCACTGATGTAGCTCACCATGCACAGGTCCCACTGCTGGTAGTCCAACTCCTGCTTGGTGGCCGAGGACAGGCTGTGTTCTTACAGCCCTCAACTGCCGTGAGCCAGGAGTCTAGAAGACAGATGTGCGAGGAAAGGTTTGAGGAGATGAAATAATAATTCATGAATATAAGTGAAAGGGCCAAACCTGCCATGATATAGCATGATAAAGCATGAACTTTGTTGAGCAGAAATAAATGTTTTATATGTCTGTTATATGTTATATATCCCTCCTATCATGAGAATATTTGTGGGTCGATGAGCATGGTAAATAGAAATAGCTTCACATGCATTTAGTTTGGCACAACTGCACAAAGAATATATATATATATTGGTAGAATTGAGAAAGTTATCCAGTCCATGACCCCTAGACTCCATTATAACAATTGTGTTTATTCCATTGGGTGGAAGAGTTGTAAAGCGTCTGCAGGACTGCCATACGATAAGCGGAGAAAGTCACTGAATATTTTAGTGAAATGACTTGTGGATTGGGGTTGTGTTGGTCTTGGGTTGACCTGAGAGGGCTTTATCTGTGCTTGCATGGGTTTGCAAATTGGTTCCCACTTCTTTCACACTTTCTAGTATTTAAATTTGGATCTTTTTTTGTTGAAATTTACCACCAACGCCTGGGTTATTGCCTTTTATTGCTTTGTGGTCCCTAGAAGGTCTAGGTGGTACATCGGGGAATTTGTTGAGTGTCATTTGCAGTACTAATTCGCAGACATTTTTTTTTTTTGTTTAAAGATTTTATTTTCACTAGGTATCACAGGTATTCCCCTTCACGGGGTTACTCACCCGCCCCTAGCTTGTGTACATTTTAATAGGGGGGTGTTTTATACATACACATATATATAAATATATACAGATCATAGCACTGATTTTGATTTTTAAGTATAATTACATTATCTGCCAGATTGCCACTTCCAAGAGGAAGACGATGGTGCTGGTGGAGTGTTTCTGGTCAGGCTTATTTTTAGGCATGCAATGTAATGACAATTTTCCCTTTTGCCACTGATATCTCAATGGAGTGTTAAGGGAGGTATGGACATAGAAGAAACAGTTAGAGACAGTTCCGATAAAATTTTGTGTCCTTTATGCCACTCAGATCATTTTTGATGGAGTGTTGAAGGCACATTTGTAAGAAAAATAAAACAGTCAAATTCAATAATTGAGACATAGTACATACATAAAAGTTTTTAGTTTCGATTGGATTTTTTCTACTGTGCCACACAAATCAGTATGATTTGGTGTTAGTAGTTATTGACCGATTATTCCTGATGGCATAGGTAGCTGAAGTGTATTACAGGTTGTTGTGTGTGTGTATAGTGAGTTATGAGATTTTAAAGAGGTATGTCCAAATTAGGTTAGTAGGGTAAATAGCCATAGTTTCTGATTGGATTTTAAGGCTTCATTTAGTCGCCTCAGAAGTGTCAAGGCAGAACTGAGGATGGATTTCACTGCCGTCTTGTGGCATTCACAGATACTAACAACCAAAGAGATCTAGAATGTACCACTCAGAGTTTTCAACAATTGTGTTTGTGTGGCGGGGGATCCCCCTATGGATGCTGTCCTTTAGCCAGAAATGTTTCAGTAAATTTACCACTTTCTTCCCTGTTGTTAGCTGCCTTTGCATCTCTACAACTATTCAGAGCATTAGCACAAGCCATGTACCACCAGGGAGCACGGATAGAAGTTGCTGAGAAAACTGAAGGAAGATATAAATAAATTCCACCACCAATCTCTTTGGTTCTGGCGTTGGAGAGACGATAGCCCTTTTCTAACCATTCAAGCTCATTATATCTGTATCTGTAATCTATGCCGTCAAACTTTTCTCCTATCCTTTATAATCGGGCCGACTTTCCGCCCCACCACACCCTTGTTTGCTCCAGCGTGTTGCTGGACTGCTATGCTCATTTCCTTACACTCATGATTGTATCTGCATTGATTAAAAACTAATCCTTCAACTTCTTATACAAATAATTGCATTCACAGGTGAATTGGATTCTGATCTTGTTTTTTTTATTTTTTTTTATTTTTGCCATAAATGTGTGATCCTTAGAGCATCGCTGGTCGTTAGCTTTAAAAATGAGCCACCTGTAGACAGAACAGTTACATCTTCCGTGAATTCCAGAAAAATGAGGATTAGTTCCCTTCTTACCACCTCTGATTCAAGAATCAATTCCTCCTAATTCTCCGTCATTTTCACATTGCAACTTCAGTATGACATGGTGTTTCTCTTGGTGACGGCGTGAGATAAGTGGGTTAGACAGGTTCAGTATGACATGGTGTTTCTCTTGGTGACGGAGTGAGATAAGTGGGTTAGACAGGTTCAGTATGACATGGTGTTTCTCTTGGTGACGGAGTGAGATAAGTGGGTTAGACAGGTTCAGTATGACATGGTGTTTCTCTTGGTGACGGAGTGAGATAAGTGGGTTAGACAGGTTCAGTATGACATGGTGTTTCCCTTGGTGACGGAGTGAGATAAGTGGGTTAGACAGGTTCAGTATGACATGGTGTTCTCTTGGTGATGGAGTGAGATAAGTGGGTTAGACAGGTTCAGTATGACATGGTGTTTCTCTTGGTGACGGAGTGAGATAAGTGGGTTAGACAGGTTCAGTATGACATGGTGTTTCTCTTGGTGACGGAGTGAGATAAGTGGGTTAGACAGGTTCAGTATGACATGGGGTTTCTCTTGGTGACGGAGTGAGATAAGTGGGTTAGACAGGTTCAGTATGACATGGGGTTTCTCTTGGTGACGGAGTGAGATAAGTGGGTTAGACAGGTTCAGTATGACATGGTGTTTCTCTTGGTGACGGAGTGAGTTAGATAGTCGCACATGTCATGAGATAACTGTTTTACACTCTTTAGAGTTTCGTGAAACAAAGTCTAGCTCTTTGTAATTGTATCTATAATTATAATAATAATCTACAGACACTGGTGATAGGCCTTCTAGCAAGAATGGCTAATTGACAATTAATAAATTAACCATAAAATGTATAACATGATTTATAAAGTCTTTGTGATCAATGAGAGTAGCTTATAATTGATTCCTTAGCATGAAATAACTTGTATCTAGATTCCCATTACAACCATTATCAATAGATCATTATGATATTGATTGTACCTTGTAAAGTAGGACACCATACTTTGATGAAGTATATTATTTGCAGTATTAATCCCATGCATCAAAGATACTTTCACTCCATAAACTGTGTATGCATACATGTATAATATCATGTAAATTTGTATACCCTTTTTTTATTATACCAAAACTGGTTGAGTGGACAGGCTACAGTATATACCCAGGACATAAGTAAAGAATGTTTGAGTTTTGCTCAATTTGCTCTATTTCTCTGATTTTATAACTCTTCTGAGTCTGGATCTAGCAAACATTTCACAACTTTGGTTAAATTTGACTAAAATTAATACTTTCTAGGAATTGATAGGACAGTGAGTTTTGGGTTATCGTAGTGATATTACTAATGCAGTATATTCTATATCTATACTCTGGATCTTGGACCACCAGGTATGATTGGCTACCATAGCGTCTCCTATTTATTTTTTTTCCAGATGAACGCTCTTATACAGTCTTTAAATAATTTAATATTCATTTTGTCAATAACCCTGACATACATGTAATTTGATAGCTGAGACAGCAGCATAACATTTGCAATCGAGATGCTTCCAAGTACTTCAATGGAGTCCTTAACCTGATAGCCCACTGGATGTTCATTAACTCCAAACCTGAGTAGTGACCAAACCTAATAATCCCTCTTCTCATCTCGTTACCCATTATACCCTTACTAATTAAGTACTCAGCCAGCATTGTACAGATGTCCAGCCTAAAGTACATGAGTAGGATTCATATCTCAGCCCATCTGTACCTGGTGCCTTAGTGGGTCTCATAGATTCATTTCCTCTAAGTCCATCTCCCTATCCATAAACTCTTTGTCTGCCAGATAATCTTGGAATCTCTTTTCCTTTCAGATACTATTCTGGTTGCCCTAGGTCAGATCTTATACCTTCTTATAGCAACTTTCCCAAGATTGCCAATAGTTGATTATTGTTACTGACTGATGCTATTCTTTCTCGTAAATACTGAAATCGTATTGATTTGATTCGGTTGTGACCGGGGCTTGATTATACAGGAAATCGATAGTTAAACCACTAATCATAGACAATATCTCTGGGTCTGAGGTTAAAGATTGCCATTGTTCGTAATAGTTCACCGTATTACCAGGGATAAAAAGGTCATCTGGCCATATTTGTGGCAGAAAATCTGGTAAACCTACTGGGTCGTCATCTAGTTGCGTTTCCCGCGGCCCCTGTTCTGGCCCCTGCCTTTTCCTCTCTGGTTTGGCCTGTTTGGGATGTAGTTCATCTGAGATTGATGAAATCCCAGTGGAGGAGGGGCATTGGGAAAACCCTATTGGAAATGCTGGAATTGGACCTGCTGATTTTGCTGGTTAGGGAACTGCTGTTGTTGCTGAGGGAAGTAACCCGTGTTCGATGAGTTGTTTTGCTGGTTTTGATTAAACCCTCCGTACTGTTTACGGCCTCTACCCATGGGGTTAAACCTTCCTTGTTCTGCTTAAAGCCCATTTTCCTTACCAACTTATCTTCTTCAGAGATCGTGGATACAGTTTTTGCTAGGTCTGGCAGAAGCAGTTTTATTTCCTTTTTTCTGTTACGAATTACCTCGCTGTTTCGCAGTAATTTCTCCTCGCAGTAATTTCATTGGGTCCCCTATGCATGAGACTGCTATGCCAACCCACGATATCTTCTCTTGACCTTTGAGAGCATCTGAAGCTTGAGCTAGTGCTGATAGGAAGTTCATCAGGAGTGCCTGAATGGACTGAAGAGCGATATCTCTTTCTTTCCCTTTTGTGGGGAGCTTACCCCAAATTCCTTCATTGACCATTGATACTTTGATTTTCGGGGCAGTTTCCAGGACGCTCATAAAGTTCCTTAAATACAGCATCTCAACTCTGGTTGTGAAATCTGATTTGTTAGCACAATTAGAGGTGAAAAGAGCAATCTCATGGTGGACATCACTCCCTGCAAGGGGGTCCTGCTCAGCTCGAATATTATATGCCTCGAAAACCCCGTCAGAGGGGGAACGACTGAAAGTGTTATCATCGCCGGTATCTTGTCCAGGGTCATCATCAGGTTGGGGCTTTTTGCTCTCCAGTACATTCGCTAGAAGCTGTTTCATACAGTCGTTATTTTGTTGGATTGCATTCGTCTGGTTCTGCATGGCTCTTGAGATAAGTCTTAGGGCTCCTTTAGAATCATCGATGTATTCGTCATCCTCGGATTCGTATTCATTATCGCTATTGTTATATAGTCCTAAAGAGCTATTGTAATGATAATATAGAGAAAAGGTAAGAATGACCCTCACACGATGGTAGTGTTTGTATGAGTGTTTAATGGTACTGAGAGTTGGGCGCTCCTGGTAGTATACATACATATTAATGAGCGTGGGTAAACCTACACCTCAATGGGAGGTGTGGGGAGGCTATATGCCTATATAACACTATCCCCTTCGGCTTTGTCATTTTCGACATCGTTTTCTTTCTCTTTTTCTTTTCTGGCTTGTTCTAACTTCATTTGTTTAACCTTCTCTTTTGCCTCTCGAACCTTTTCAGTCCTCTCTGCATTTAATCTCTCATCTTCCTCTTCTGGCCTTTTCTAGCTCAGATGCCCGTATCTGCGCCCGACTGTTCTGAGTTTCAGCACGGGAGTCCCCCATCTTAGATCGTGTCACACATGGTGGCCGTCTGGGGTTAGAAAGAGATAAAAATTATTAAACTAGGGAAAAGAGAGATAATAAAGAGATAATAAACATAGTCCCTACGGGATCTATATGCATTGGTGGGGCAAACCACACCTTTACATAATACATAATTGAAAGTTTTTAATGTAAAACAACTAACATTTTGTTCTAGTCAGACAAGAGAAAAAATGGCAGTCACGCGGCATGTTGACTTCTCGTAGACTGACAAAATGGTCACATGGCACGACGCTTCCGATCTCCTATGTGCTTGCCGCCTCCTGACGAGAATGAAGTGAAGCATAACCACCCTTTACAGGTGCAAGCAGTATCTTGTGGCCTTTTCACCTTCCATTTTTCATTTGTTTTTCCTTTTATGATACGACTTTACAAAGTAAATGTATGGAATCTAATTCCCTCTTACAGCCTCCATTTCAGCCAAAATTCCATCATTCTTATCTTCTGCCTCCATGAGTACTTTCAGTATTCCTTTCCATGTTTCTGCTTATATTTGGCAAAAATATTGATTACATGTTCTCTTACTTTAAACTTGTAATATTCCCATTTCTGAGTAGGTGCCTTATTAGAGTTTTCATCTATAAACCCATGATTCAATGTGCTGATTGATTGAGTCAGTTCCTCTACCTCTAGAATAAAGGGGTTGAACCGCCAGCATCCTCTCTCTCCCACCTTGTGTGGCTGGACCCAGCACAATCAACTTATGGTCTCTTCTTAAACCATGTGCAGCTATTTTTGGTTTTCTCGCAGTGCGTCGTCCAACTTCCAGTGGTCCAAGAACTCCAGTAAAATCTTTATGTATTTATTGTTACTCCTATTCAGCGCCTTTTCTAACTTGACGTCCAAGCTGACATTGAAATCATCCAGAACCATGAGTCTATATCCCCCCTTTTTTTGACAAGTCTCCAGGCCCGTTTGCATTAAGTGGAAATATTTTATTTATTATTTTGTCATGGGTTATTGCTTCTTGTGTCACCAAGGGAAGACACTCCACAAACCCCCAGGAGCCCACACCCAAATCCAATTACTCCACCCCTTGAGTATTGTATCATACCCACACAAGTTCAATAAATGATCTGTATTTCCCAGATGGACGAATGAGATCCATACGGTGCAAAGAGACAAAACTAGTTTACCGATACCCTGTTTGTGCAAAAGCGGTCCTAGGTAATGACATTATCTAATAATGCATAATGAGGGTCTAGACTATTCACTCACAAGGAGACATTTTGACTAGGCATGCATGCATGACATTCCAGCTAATATTCACTACAGTGCCCTCGCATGCTTTATATTATGCAATTGAGAAAGAACTTACGTATTAATAGTGCGTTTAATCCCTTATGTGGCCATACCACATCACGGGAATGATGTGAGAGAGAGGGTAGGGGGAGAGTGGGATGGATGGATGGATAGATAGACAAATGGAGATAGATAGATAGATAGATATATACGTATGTACGTATATACATACATACAGGATGGATGGATGGATAGTTGGATTTATGGATCTAGATCCAAGAAGACCCAGCATGACTGAATTTACCTTGAAAAATTAAACAATGTCTAATTCCCATTAAAATGACTTTATTCTGTGCATAGTCTCTCACTCTCTATCTTTAAATCGATCATTCCATAATAGTAAAGATACTAGATTTATATTAGATCAATACTGCACCAACACCAATATTGCCTTTCATAAAGAATTCTCCAAACTCATCCAATGAGGGGAAGTGGGGCGACCATCTTTGGTGTTTACATCTGGGGAAGTTGCAACATGGCGGGCACTTCCGTTTGTTGTGATTGGGCAGTGTTTCGGGTGGTGAAGGGATATGGTAAAAAAAATGTTGGCTGTTGTATGAGATATTAAAATTCAGTTTAGAAGATGTAGACACCTAATTACTGTAGACCATGTATCGGTCATGGGTTGTAGTTTTTTGGCGCTTGATTGGCTGCCAATGTAGAGGCTGGTGTAGAGGTGTTGCTTGTATGAGTTAGGCCACTCCCTCTATGTTTTGGTGTATCGGTCATTGTTGCTCTTACTGCTGCCTCCTTCCCTGTTCATATTGGTCCTATGGTTGTTGCTGCTTATGCCTTGTGTTGTAATAACAGTAGCCACAGCAGTGACGGTCGGAGAATGAGCATTCCTCAGCGTTATAGAAGGGGCATGGGATAACTATCCCTTCTTCTCTTTAGGCTTGACCAAGGTGGAGGGGCGATGGTTCCAGCCTATCTTTGCACGTTGCTGTTGGATGTATCAAATGTCCCTCCATTTTATCTTATCATCGAGCACATTATCGACTACAGTCTGTGACCAGAGGAGGGAGCCTTTCCAGCGGTGTACAGCTACGCCCTCCCCAAGTTCGTTTTAGCATACACTGGAGTGTAGAGCCATCATTAGCCTTTAATGCACACATTGCAGCAAAACTACAGTTGTATTCGTTAATAGTGATATCCCTTTTGTCATCTCTGAGTCGGGTGGCTGAATAAGTGGGAAGGGAGTTTTCGGGAGTTTGTATCCTTGCTTTTTTACGTTTGACCTTAGATCGGCCTCTGTACTGTCGCTCCAGGGCTTTAGTAGTTGGGGGCCTTGATGAAGGTAATCACTATCCAGTGAGGATGAGTCAGAGTCTGAGGAGTAGTGGCAGAAGCGATGTGTTAGTTCCACCAGCATCTTCCTGTAGCTCCTTTTATGTTTCTTTCTTGTTTTACTTTTCATACCAGGTGTAAGCACTGGAGGAAGAGGTGGCTATTGATGAGGCATCACTTGATGCACCCCTTAACTCCCATGCAGAGGATGATGTGTGTGCCTGTTCTTGCTCTTGTGTGACTGGCCTGAGCACTTAGTGCCATGTGGTCTGAAAGAATGTAGCTGCCTGCCCCTGCGGCCATCTTTTGTGCAATGTGTGATAGGGGTAGACTGGGCCTTGGACGTTTCCAGTAAGGTATCACCGAACTTGTCTATTACCTTGGTTGTTATGTTTCTGCTTTGGGGTTTAGGAGGTGCCTGTTAAGCCTTGCGCTGAGATGGTGATTCCTCCTCCTCCTCGTGGTCAGTACTGCCCTCCGGAGGGTTAATCTGTTTGTCTATGTCCAGCATCTTGGCTGCTTTATTGCCCTTAGGTTTCCGCTTTTTGATTTTGTTCTTTTTTTGGTGTCTTAAGATCTTTTTCAGCATCTGCTAACTTGCGATAATCAACCTTACAACCGTTCCTAGACTTAGTACCAGCCATCGCTAGATGGGCCTGGCCAAGCCCAGATGTTCAAAACAGGTCTCTTCATGCCTGGATGAAGTGTACAAGTGGCTGAGACCCAGGAGGCGGAAGTTGAGGCAGGGTCAGTTGGGGTGCTAGGCTTCTGGGAGTGCCGCACTCAATTCTTTTTTTCGTTTAATGATGGGAAATTATTCACAGGGAATAATTTCTCCCCCATTAGGATCTGGTCAGCAGTCAGTTGTATGTTGCATATACCCATGATACCCATGTTTTTCTCCGGAGTGTCCATGGGATAAGATCACATCTGAGCACATCATCCACATCACTAGGGTTGTTGAATTCATTTGTGAGGCTCATTCTAGAAAGGGCATTGGGGACCTCCATATTGTGTCCAGGTACATGGACGTTATCTGACTGCCCTGGTGATGAAGAGGTACCACCAGAGAGTTGTGTTGTCACCATAAACACTTATCCTGCCACCTGTTTCATTTGTTTGTCAATAGTCTGGCAGTTTATCACATCAAGATGGTCTTTTCTTTAATATTGATTTATTAACTTCATTCCCACCATCAGACACTTAACATCTGGGTAGTTAATGGCCCTTTAAGTTCTTACAATCCCGTATAACTCATCACAGAACTTAATCCAGTTTGCTCATGGTAATCGTTACAGAACAGAACTAGAAAACACTAGTTGGCAGTTCACACATCTGTGTAGTTTGGACATTTCAGTGGCACAATGTACACAAGATGTACAACAGGAGATAAAATAGCCAAGGGATGAGTTCACTACTGTTTTCTCTTTCAGAAATTCAATACTAAAATTAAGTGTTAAGTGTAAAATATTGATGTCAAAAGTGCCCAATGGTTATTAAATGCTAATGGAGTTGAACACTTTTGAGATGCATTGTAATATAACAGATCTTGGTATACCTTACATACTTCACCGATGGTCCCGGGTAAGACCATAAAGTGCCTTTCTGTCTCTTTTCTCTGTCTCTTCCTCCCTTCTCTATTTTAGTTTCCTGGGTATGATCATAAACTGCCTCCCTCTCAGCTCTCCCGCCCTTGATATAACCATCTTAAATGTGTTGATAAGGGCATAAAGCAACTAATCTCACTCATGATACTTATTATTGATAGTACAAATGAGTTCTGACGGTGATGAACTTGGAACATGTGTGTGCATAAAGGCACTGAGTACAGGTAAAAAGAACCTCTGATCCTAACAATGGATTGTACAACTAACATCTAATTATAGCAGTTTTGTTTACTGACTAGAGCATGTGTTGATGAGTGTCTCTGAATGCTGTTAACCTTCTTTGTATTTATATTAGCCTTCAAAATCTGATAAGTGGGGTTTGTGCCCACTGCATCGTAAGCCGCTATGAAGCTCAACACTAAATTCTCTCTCTTGCCCCTATGACCTGCGGTCCTATTAATGTACTCATTCAACACGGTGATGACACACAACTGCTTGTCTTGGGGAAAAGGCTTAAAAGCCAGGACTGGTACGGACCCAGTAGAATGATGTTTTATTCTGTCTGTAATACAAAACATGATGTTAGAAAGTTTTAGGACACAGATCAATTGAACCCTTTGGCAGCTGGTAACAAGTAAAAGTGAAACAAGTTTCAACTTAAGATCCTTCAAGGATAATTGCCCTACAGGCGAGAGTTCTCGCAAAATATCTAACATAATGTCCACGTCCCACATAGTATTCCACCTAGCAAGAGGTGGTTTATCATTGCAGATTCCACGTAGGAGAAGACAAACATTCTCTAGTTGACCGACTTTCTTTCCCCTAATGGGGATCAATACATTTGACAAAGTAGACCTGGCGGAATTAACACTATTATATGAATGACCTTTTGATGCCCTGGCGGCCAGAAAATTAATTACCTGAGCCTCAGAGGGGCTTGTTTGATCTACTACGCCTTTTAAAAGGCAATATGTTCGCCATTTAGTTTCATAAACTGAATAACTCTTCAAGGTATTTGGCATCCACGTATTAACCAATAACTTCATAGCTTGCTTTTATTCAAAAGCGGATTGCCCCTAATGGCGCTTCATTTAAGTGGTTGTTGTGATCTCAGGGATCAAAAGGAATTAGATTGTTTTCTCTTTTTGAATAAGAGCGGGTCGCCTATTGCTATGTTCTGGAGAGCGGAGAACCAAGGTTGGCCATACCAGCATTACCAGAAAACCTCTTGGTTGTTTGGCCCTTATTTTCTGGATACATCTCATAATCAACCTGAAAGGTGGGAAACTCTGCCCAATTAACAGAGAAGGCATCACAAAATACTGCTGATGGGTCTGGGCCCAAGCTTGGAAAACGAGGTAGTTTATGATTTTTACCCGATGCAAATAAGTCAATATCAGGTGTACCCCAATTCCAACACAGGGCTTTGAAAGTTCTATCGTTAAAGCTCCAATCTCCAATCTATCGTTAAGCGTTAAGGCTCTCGGTATGATGTGTGGATTCAAGGGATATAGGAAGCTGTCAACCAATTATTCCTGTCCTGGCACCATTGCCAGATCTTCCTAGCAGCAATATTACAGTGTGTGCCCCCAACCTTGCTAATGTGGGCAATAGCTGTAGTATTGTCTCACATGGAAATAGGTGTTTGTAACCCCATGAAAAAGACTGTCGAGACAGTGAAGTACTGCCAACAACTCTAAGGCATTCATAACTCCATTTGTCCACCCCACATATGCCTCTGCCTTTTCCCCTGCCTTTGCCTCTGAAGTTGGAGTGGTTCAGCATCTGTGGCTGATGGTACTGTTGAAGAGGCGAGGCATTGTGTTAGCCCTGTTGCTGAGGGAACTGAGCTGGTTGTATGGTTGGGTAGCGTAGAAACCTGTTGCTGCTTGAGGGTTTTGCTGGCCTTGGTTGTGATAACCACCCTTCTTTCCCCGTAGTGGGTTGAACCTGCAGGTTCCTCTCTTGAAGCCCATCTTCGTCATGAGTTTATCCTCCTCCGAGATGGTAAATACAACTTTAGCTAAGTAATCACCAAAAAGATTGTCACTAGATGTAAGTACTTATCCATTGTGAGCTTCTCGAAGGAGCTGGACAACCAAGGATGGAGTTCCTTTTTTCTATTCCTAATCAGCTCACTGTTGTTTAAGTAGCTGAGGACAAGCATGGCATCTTTGATATTATGTACGGCTGCGCTGACCCATGGGATTTTTTCCTGTCCCTTTAATCCATTGGAAGCCTCTGCAAGGCAAGTAATAAAAGTACTAACCAGGGATTTTATGGCCTGATAACTAATGTCTCTCTTTTGCTTTCCTGGGGATCTTCCCCCAGACACCTTCATTGACCCGAGGCACCTTAAAGTTGCCTGATCATTTGTGAACATCCCTCAAAGCCTGTAAAGTCTCTTAGCCACATAAGCAGTGTCATTAACGCACTGGGTACAGAAAATGGCATTCTCAGGGTGAACATCGTCACCAGCTAATGGGTCATGTTCAGCCTCAATATTGTAAGCCTCAAAAATCGGACACATCGGACTCATACCTGACATGTGGTGTCTCCATGTGGACCTCCTCATCGTCTCCGTGTTCCTCAAAATGGTGTTCCTCAGAGCGAGGCTCTACCTCAGAGCCAGTTTCTTCTTTGTGTTCTAAACCCACATCTGGACAATCTCACTTTAATTCATACAACTCAAACATTAAAGCTTTGGATCTGATGCGAAGGGAGAGTTTCAATCCAATCAGCACTAGGTGTAGCTATGTGTATCTCAGCAGCTGAATGTATGCTTGAACCTGGACAGGAATGCATCAACTGAGTTTATTCATGTAAGATCTCTGTGGGTATCTAGCTCATCCATGTCCAACTCCTTGCTCTACATATCATAGCCATCCGTTGCACAGATCTGCACAGTCAACACTTACTGTGCTGCAGATCTTTTGTAGACCATAGACTTACTTGCCTGCCATTTGTGGCTTTAGACTTACTTGCCTGCCCTTTGTGGCTTTAGACTAACTTGCCTGCCCTTTGTGGCTTTAGGCTAACTTGCCTGCCCTTTGTGGCTTTAGACTAACTTGCCTGCCCTTTGTGGCTTCAGGCTAACTTGCCTGCCCTTTGTGGCTTTAGGCTAACTTGCCTGCCCTTTGTGGCTTTAGGCTAACTTGCCTGCCCTTTGTGGCTTTAGACTAACTTGCCTGCCCTTTGTGGCTTTAGGCTAACTTGCCTGCCCTTTGTGGCTTTAGGCTAACTTGCCTGCCCTTTGTGGCTTTAGACTAACTTGCCTGCCCTTTGTGGCTTTAGGCTAACTTGCCTGCCCTTTGTGGCTTTAGGCTAACTTGCCTGCCCTTTGTGGCTTTAGGCTAACTTGCCTGCCCTTTGTGGCTTTAGACTAACTTGCCTGCCCTTTGTGGCTTTAGACTTACTTGCCTGCCCTTTGTGGCTTTAGGCTAACTTGCCTGCCCTGTGTGGCTTTAGGCTAACTTGCCTGCCCTTTGTGGCTTTAGACTAACTTGCCTGCCATTTGTGGCTTTAGGCTAACTTGCCTGCCCTTTGAGTCTAACTTGCCTGTCCTTTGTGGCTTTAGACTAACTTGCCTGCCCTTTGTGGCTTTAGGCTAACTTGCCTGCCCTTTGTGGCTTTAGACTAACTTGCCTGCCCTTTGTGGCTTTAGACTAACTTGCCTGCCCTTTGTGGCTTTAGACTTACTTGCCTGCCCTTTGTGGCTTTAGACTAACCTGCCTGCCCTTTGTGGCTTTAGACTAACTTGCCTGCCCTTTGCGGCTTTAGACTTACTTGCCTGCCCTTTGTGGCTTTAGACTAACTTGCCTGCCCTTTGTGGCTTTAGACTTACTTGCCTGCCCTTTGTGGCTTTAGGCTTACTTGCCTGCCCTTTGTGGCTTTAGACTAACTTGCCTGCCCTTTGTGGCTTTAGACTAACTTGCCTGCCCTTTGTGGCTTTAGGCTAACCTCCCTGCCCTTTGTGGCTTTAGACTTACTTGCCTGCCCTTTGTGGCTTTAGGCTTACTTGCCTGCCCTTTGTGGCTTTAGGCTTACTTGCCTGCCCTTTGTGGCTTTAGGCTAACTTCCCTGCCCTTTGTGGCTTTAGGCTAACTTGCCTGCCCTTTGTGGCTTTAGGCTAACTTCCCTGCCCTTTGTGGCTTTAGACTTACTTGCCTGCCCTTTGTGGCTTTAGGCTAACTTGTCTGCCCTTTGTGGCTTTAGACTAACTTGCCTGCCCTTTGTGGCTTTAGAATAACTTGCCTGCCCTTTGTGGCTTTAGACTAACTTGCCTGCCCTTTGTGGCTTTAGATTTACTTGCCTGTCCTTTGTGGCTTTAGGCTTACTTGCCTGCCCTTTGTGGCTTTAGGCTAACTTGCCTGCCCTTTGTGGCTTTAGGCTAACTTGCCTGCCCTTTGTGGCTTTAGACTAACTTGCCTGCCCTTTGTGGCTTTAGGCTAACTTGCCTGCCCTTTGTGGCTTTAGACTAACTTGCCTGCCCTTTGTGGCTTTAGAATAACTTGCCTGCCCTTTGTGGCTTTAGACTAACTTGCCTGCCCTTTGTGGCTTTAGACTAACTTGCCTGCCCTTTGTGGCTTTAGACTAACTTGCCTGTCCTTTGTGGCTTTAGGCTAACTTGCCTGCCCTTTGTGGCTTTAGGCTAACTTGCCTGCCCTTTGTGGCTTTAGGCTAACTTGCCTGCCCTTTGTGGCTTTAGACTAACTTGCCTGCCCTTTGTGGCTTTAGGCTAACTTGCCTGCCCTTTGTGGCTTTAGACTAACTTGCCTGCCCTTTGTGGCTTCAGAATAACTTGCCTGCCCTTTGTGGCTTTAGACTAACTTGCCTGCCCTTTGCGGCTTTAGGCTAACTTGCCTGCCCTTTGTGGCTTTAGACTAACTTGCCTGCCCTTTGTGGCTTTAGGCTAACTTGCCTGCCCTTTGTGGCTTTAGGCTAACTTGCCTGCCCTTTGTGGCTTTAGGCTAACTTGCCTGCCCTTTGTGGCTTTAGACTAACTTGCCTGCCCTTTGTGGCTTTAGGCTAACTTGCCTGCCCTTTGTGGCTTTAGGCTAACTTGCCTGCCCTTTGTGGCTTTGAGGTGGGTGTGGCCATATTCACTATTGCCTTAACTTGTCCTGAAATTTATGTTTCCAATAAATTCTACCTGTCCTTAGCTATATCACACTTTCACCAGGTCATTACTATCTTGGCGATCCTTTCCTTTAGTGTCTTTATCCTTTCATCATGCACCACCTGCGATGCCACATATACTTAAATGTCATCCATGTACAACCAGACCCCAGGACACCCTTCAAACATCTGCACCATGCTTCTATGTAATATCTCTGGAATCAAACATAACCCATAGAGCAGGCGCGACAAGCATTGTCCTTGTAGAGTATGGTGAAACACGGTAACTCTCAGTATAACAGCACCATGCACAGGAATCTCCTGGCAACTATAGTCTGACAATTTTACCTGAATTTTACCTGCTTTGGTCTATTACACAAGTCATTGTAATCAACAATATTCAATAGATTTGCACCTGCACCTGTCTCAAATTTCACTGGAATGCTAGCATTCCTTATTGTTAATTCATGGATCCACTTAGTCGACTTACTCAGTCTTATCTCGTGTGGCACTGCATTCACCACATAGATGGAGTTGCCTTCTTTTAAACTCCTCACTTGGCTCTACACCTTGCCCCATCAATTACTTCTGACATCTTGCTATAGCGCTGCTGTTCAAAGTTCCCTCCACCTCCTCACTTCTTCCAAGTGTGTGTCCTCGCCTTGCACTCCATGCATTGGAGGTTCCACACTTGGCCACCCTTGGCTTGGCTGCCTGACTTGAGTGACAGCTGGGCTCCCCCGGTAGCTCCCTCAGCGCCCTGTGGTCTTGGACCTCTGTATGGTGTTCCCCGTCTGAGTCAGTCCTGGCTCCATCTGCTGCTTCAGTTCATTCTGACTGGTGCTAGGAGTCCTGCACGCTTTGTTATATAGGCATATAAGCCTCCCCACACCTCCCATTGAGGTGTAGGGTTACCAACGTTCATTAATATGTATAGCATCCTACCAGGAGCGCCCAAGCTTCGATACCATTAAACACTCATACAAACACTACCATCGTGTGAGGGTCATTCTTACCTTTTCTCTATATTATCATTACAATAGCTCTTTAGGACTATATAACATATTGGTGGAGATACCCTTTAAGATCCTTTATGGAACATTGCTCATCCTTAAATAAGAAATCGAAATTTTGAACAGGACTTTCCAGTTATTCTAATTCACATCACCTGAAGTCACAAGGACTTTAGAAACCACGAGCCCTTTGGGACAAGTATTGGAATATACCCACAGTCAGTACACAAGAAAACAATGGGTGGTCCGGATCAAACTGAGGAAAAGAGGAGCAGAGCTAAAGAGAAAGAGAAGAACAAGAGTGGAAAGAAAAAAAGAGGACATATACCTTGGCTGAGGTAAATGGGGCCTGTTACAAGGGTCTAGTGGATACTATAGACGACCTTGCCTCGGATCAAAACACAGCTATGTTGGACATACAGAGGGTGTTTAAAGAATCCATGATGGAGATGGTTTGTGAACTATCCAGGGGATCAATTGGAATAGAAAAGAGAATAGGAACTCATGATGGGCTGGAGAGAAGACCCATATATATATCTACTCTAAATCTGTATCTATCCCGGCCGATCTTCCCGCCTACCTTACATCATTTACACAAGTTTTGGACAGTGAGACTATAGCCGCTTCTATGGACAATATATTATAATGATTAACCTGAAAAGTTTTGTCGGATTTGTGGCATGGAAGTCTGGATATGAGGCCTGGGAAGAGATAATGTCTACTCTATGTTTAATAGACTTCTCACCGTTTTTTTTTTTGTTTTTTTTACATATAATACATTTGTCAATTCTATTGTATGTGAACGAACATTTTGGACAGACCCAGGAGGAGAATATTATGCTGACATTGACGCCGGGTAAGGGAGATCCTATTTCTATTGGTTTAGATAAGGGTTGTATTGTGTTGAAACTGAGTCATTACAAAATGCCAACTTTAGGAAAAGCATACGATTACCAGAATATTTTAAGAGACTGTGAGTGGAATTGTAATCAGTGAATGTTAATTTAGTCGCTTTGTCCCGTTCCAAGGGGGGAGAGGAGAATATAAGCTATTATTCCAATTTCACTAATTATTCATTGCCTTTGTGTGGGGAAAAGTTTGGTCATCGAGGGCTGTATCACATGCAATGTCATGATCTGTTTTCAGTAGGGAAAAAGGGTGGTCCATGCACTCAGAATTTAAATCAGGCAACAGGTGGGTACAGGAAGAGTTTGTGAAATCCACACACATGGGGGTGACATCTGACTTTAGATTAATATTAATGAGACCTGGAGAGGACATCATCAGCTATGGAATCTCCTGGGAAAAGTCAAAATGTTGTCACTGTATAAGAGCCCTATCCCTCAACTCAGTTACAAAGCTTTTAGGCTTCAGAGGGATAGGACCTACCCGTGGAAAATAGCAAACATCTTCTCTGTAAGAGCTCAACCCTCCTGCATCTAGCCTAGGATTAAGCTGGACCAGCCACAATGCCTGGCACCATTTTAATATGGTAGGTTATTTTCCCTGATATCTGCTCGCCTGAATTGGTATTTATTGCCATTTTTTGTTCAGGTTACCAAGCTTTCCCTACTTGTTACATTATATTTGGGGCTTGGTATTGAGTGAATCGGATAACAATTGTTTAACTTGTATTTTTTCTTTTTCACCCAATAGGGCTGCGATTGTTTTCATATGTACACCTTTAGGCAGAATTATGGGATCGTTTTCAAAACAATTGCCAGGAAAGCTTAATACTAGAGTGAGCACACATGCCCTGAAGCAATGAAACTTGATATGCTCAGACCAGGCAGCCATAATTTGAAACGTGAGGAACCATACAATTCACTGAACTCAACTAATAGAAACTTTAGTAGACACAGGAGCAACTCTAAGTTGTATTTCTGGAAAGTTTTACAAATCTTTATCGAAGAAAGAAGTGATTTTTTTTTTCTAGGAATTGTCATATAAAGGTTTATATAGCAGACGGTGGAGCACAAAGTGCCAGAAAACACATCAAAATAAAATTCAAAATCAGAGATCGTTGGTTTTCCCATTGGTACTGGGTTCCGAATTCTTGAGAAACAATTCCGCAAAATTGAAATATAATGCACAAAGACAACAGATTTGGACACTGAAAGGTTTATGTCCATTCTTCTACTGATTTTCTACTTATTTTAACTTTTAAATTAATTAAAAGCATCCAGCTGTGCTGTCATAGCTGGGTTGCCCTGTAAAGTTGGGAGACCGACCGGCCGCCCGGCAACATAACGTGCATGGCACGTGGCCGCGTACAGCCGGGGACGTCTCCTCGGAGGCAAACAATCTAAACTTACCAGTAGAATTGATGTGTGAATATAAATCTGGCGGAAGGTGTCGAATTTCACTACCTGTTGCCACCCCTCCATAGAGAATACATTGCACGAGTTGTACAGTGCTCCCTCCCACGTCCGCGCTCTGCGCTTAATTATAGCTTGGTTTGGTTGACTTAGTATCGCCCCAGCAGGAGAAACAAGCCTACTGCTCCCATGCTAGACGAGGCATATCGCCGACTCTAGCATTTGCCATCTGCCTGAACTTGGCTGCTTATGTTTGATAATATTTTATTTTATTCTTGGTCGGTGAAGAAAACAGGCCTATTCTGAAGCGTTTTTCACCATTTATTTATTTATTTCATTTATTTTCTGAAACTTGTCCGCCTGCAAAGACATGCAAACCTTTTGCAGTTTAGCCTTGCCAGCTGCAAAGCGGCTGAAAGGTTGGCAGCTAGTTGGCATCTTTGCAGCCAACAATTTAGAATTATAGAAATGAGAGTCGTCAGCCATAATATTATAGTCAGGCAGGGGGTGAATGGGAGATTTTTGAGATTTTGAAATATTTTTATTAAGGTATTTGACTCAGTTCTGCTTCACAATTCTTGCCCGGAGACCAATGGGATCTTCCTGCTGTTGTTAATATGTGTGTCCCGTGTATTTTTATTAATTCCACAACTTGCTTTTTGGGATCAAATTTTGACACATACCTAGAAGATATTCTACTTCCAATACATATGTTAGTCATTATATTCCGCTTAGTTTGTATTTAAGCTGATGAGACATGTACCACATTACATTTCAGAAGAAGGTTACATCTAGAAAACTTGTATCCATAATTATAATCATTTTAAACGATATATTTTAATCAATGATTTGATCAGCATACCTGATGTTCCTTTATGGATAGATTTAAGAATATATTAATGTAGTATTTAGGATAAGAAACAAGTGGTTTCAATAATTCATGTCGCCGACGATATGCATTTCTGATGATTGTTGTATGTATTAATACAAGCGTTGGGTATTACCAAGAAACGATTTGAATATTCTTAATGTTAATTCTTTGATGGTTCATAACAGCTGTTTAAAATTCATCCTTGCTTGATGTGAGATGTGTGTATTGCGATATCCTGTCTATTTAAATGACAGCTAAAGTGTTCCATTTACTATTTGAAAATCGAAAAATACTTCATGATGTATTGTATTGACATTGATATTCATTTTTTTTTAAATTCACCTTTATTCGTATTTTGCGATTATTTCAGGGGGGAGGAGATTATGTTATATAGGCATATAAGCCTCCCCACACCTCCCATTGAGGTGTAGGGTTACCAACGTTCATTAATATGTATAGCATCCTACCAGGAGCGCCCAAGCTTCGATACCATTAAACACTCATACAAACACTACCATCGTGTGAGGGTCATTCTTACCTTTTCTCTATATTATCATTACAATAGCTCTTTAGGACTATATAACAGCTTTCATGGCCTCCTCTAACTTTAAGGTTTCCTTACTCAACAATTTCTCCTTCACATAATTGTACCATATTCCACACTTTGTGTTGTGACATATTCCACACTTTGTGGTCCTCCATTGTGCCTCATTCACATGATAATGCCTTGACGCAGAGATTGGTAAGCAATGCCTTAAACAACTTACTGTCTACTTGCTTTATACAACTTACTGCCTACTTGCTTTATACAACTTACTGCCTACTTGCTTTCTTGTAAAAAACAAATGTCTTTCATAGGTCAGGTTCTTCCTGGGCAAACAGTAGTCCTGAAACTTCTGAGTATTACATCTTTATTCATACGCGTTGGTGAAAGTCTTGTAGACTTTGTGAGCATCTGGACCACCTATAGTGAGGAGCAAACCTATTCCCACCCTTGTCAGCCAACACATCAAGTCCTACTAAATTCCACAAATGTCTCTTTTTAAACAACTCCCAATTGGTCCCTATGTTGCCTGTCTCTAGGTTAAGACCTTAACTCTCTCCATATTATTAATGAGCTTTTGTTCTAAGGCTATTCCTGAAATTCTGACAGGTTTCCGCTTGCCAGGATTGCCGAGAGTGTGTTGTATTTTAGTTAAACGCAACACAGGCTGGGGTTTGAGTTCTTTATTAAACTCCTAATAAATCAGACCATGACAATTGTAGAATAAACAAACAATACATAGAGAAGTCATAAGATAAGAGAGATGTCATAATTGATAAGAGATGTAATAATATCAAGTGATGTAATAGTCTGCATGACACTTATGTAAGTCCGCAAGTCATTGAATGTCATAGTCACTATATTTCGGAGAGCACCGATCCCCAAGAACCCAGTAGTAGTGGTAGTAGTTCTTAGGTGCACTCCAATGCATTCACCATTGTTTTGGCCACTTTTTTCCTCTCCTCTAGGTCTGGAGTAATGTACCTCTGATAGCACTGACTTTTCCATGCCCCCACCACTCTGCATGTGTCCGCGGAAGCACCAGTAGAGTGGAGCCACGTGCATCCTCCTTTTCTGAATGAGTGAGTCCTGATTGATTTGGGATCCACATCAGACCCTGCCAGGCAGTCTCTGATCGCTTTCAGGAAGGCTTCTGGGGTTACTGCCACCCACCTGTATCCCTCCTGGTACATGAAGGCCGGGTCCTTATCACGGCTCTCGCTTCCTTTGAGCGCTTCATACACCGCTCTGGTGGGACACAGGGGGTGACCCCTCCTCCTGGGTAGAACGGCTACTTGGTCTTTATTCCCATACTGGTTCGTTTTCGACCAGCTTATCCTGATAATAACACCAGCAGGTGATAATTCTACATCTTCTCGGGAGAGATGTTTGGCTTGATCATAAGGGTGGATAGGAACTGAACGATAAGCGCTAGCCAGGTCTAGCTTTGCCAGCCATGTGGTCTTGGTGATCATGGCTGTGGCATCTTGAAGTGACTTGTAAGAGAATGGCTCGCTGACTGCGAAGTCGTTAATTGCAGCCCCATGGGGTCTGCTGCAGTCGTGTATAAGCCGAACCTTGGATGAGCCCGGCTTTGGTATGGCTCCCAAGGCCGACGTTATCTTCATGGGCTGCCGTACCACCCTGTAACGGCCATTCTTAACTTCCTCATTAATCTGCGCTTCCACCTGTTGTCTGACTGCTGGGTCAGTAGCAGATTTGTAATTATCCATTTTCACTGTTTCAGAGCCGATGTTATTGTTCACTATTCTGAAACCCTTGTTCACTCCCTCCAACACATACTCCCTCCTCCGGTAATTGAGGGGGAGTAGCCTCTCCCACTCCTGTGGGATCAGCTGGCCTGCTGTTAATCCGATGTTGGGGGTTGTGGGGCTGTGGAGTTTTTTGACTCCGCCTGCTTGACATGTGCAAACTTACATTTGTCACCGTAGCTGCACTTGCCCGTTTTCTGGAATGACCTACACACCTCCGACTTGTCACCTCCCTGACCTTTTGATCCTTTGGCTGATGGTCTGATCGCCAGCTTAGTATCCCTTTTGGTCCTCTGGATCAGCAGAGCTGTGGCTGATGTGCCCGGCCCCGTCCCCCAAGGGAAGCCGAACTGTGCTTGGAGCTCCCTGTACCTGTTATCATAGGCCAGTATCGATACCCATTCATAATTCTCTACGAGATCGAATATGGTCAGCAAATACGACATATGTTCCTCCACGGCATCCCTCTCTATGTGTGCAATAGATAGCAAGTGAAACATGACGCGCATGCTGGCCGCGCCCCATTCCGCCATGGTCAAATACGGATTCTTCTCATCGTCCTGTCTGAGACTAAGTTTACCATCTGCGCCTGATTCATAAACTACCCTCTCCTTGGCTTTGATAGCAATCCTCTTCGCAACTTGCTCAGGCACGAATTGCGCTACTTTGAACACCTTCCTAGCTGTCGCTTTAATCACCAAGTTATGGAGTGGATTGCCCTTCCACAAGTTCCTCCCTCTACGAGTTGGGATTGTCCTTTTCCTCTTCTTAGTTTTGAGATTGTCAATCTCTGCTTCTACTTTTTCGGCTGATGATTGCGACTTCTCTTTTTGCGCACTTGAGATCTCTTCATCCGACTCAGATTCCCCATCAGAATCTGATGTGCCCACCTTGTTATTAGGATCATGGGCATTGGTCTGCGTACCTCCACTTTTGTTACCCAACTCTCGCAGGGCGCAGCGAAAAGCAATATCCTGGCCTATGGGGAGGCCTAACTTGCTAACTCCTGCCAATGATATAACTTTCAGGATTGCTAGCAAACTGCACGATTCCTTTACTAGCAATGAGGTAGTATCTCTCGTCAGGCCATAGCCTTTCGCCCAATCATGAAAATCAAACTCTTCTTCGCTTGAGAACGTCACAGACATGGTGAATTGACCGCTGCGTGTCCAGAGACTAGTGGTCAGCTTGCTAGCCCAGAGGTGAGTGAGGAGAGTGTGTGCATGGGGTGTTGACCTCACCCTAAGTCCAGCAGCGCCTGCACATTTAACTCCGGTTAACCCCAGCGTGGTTAACCAGACAATATTTCTAACACCATTGCCATTGAAAAGGCTTCTCTCCGGTTTACTGTGCTGTGGAGGCTTTCCTCCATCAGAACAATCTAATAAATAAGTATTTATTTGAGGGGGAGATTTTTTAACCGGGTTTGACTATTCTTCTTAGTGATCTCACATATACCCAGAAGGTAGCTGTGGGGAGTAGGACTGTTTGCCTACTCTGGTCATACCTTGTTAGCACACTTTGTGTCATTATTCTGACTGGTTTCTTTAGCTCTATGACATGTTCCTTCGACCTTTAAGCTGTGTCAAGTGCCAGACCTACTGGTCCTTGCTCCTAGCAATGTCTATACTTGATAACTTTAAGTTTTCATATATTGCATTATTTATTGTAACATCTGTATTGATATAAATAATCAAACTACCGCCTTTATTATTAGATTTCCTATCAAGTTGTACCGCCAGTAAATCCTGAGTTACAGTATAGTTCCTCCCATGGATAGGCCCAGTCATTATGGTAGTTCATGATTGATCTTTTTTCCTGTAGGCTCTTTTTTATATTTTCTATACTAAGCACTATAATCCCTTCTTGGTCAGCGCATGCTGTTATCAATATTATTGCCATTCTTTTTTTACGATACAGAACATTGCTTAGTTATACATCTAGTACCCCGCTCTCATTTATGTGTCTACAGGTAATGAATATGTGATGTGTTCCAGGAAAATGAGTCATAAGTCGCAAAAATAATATTTTTCAAAGTGTTTATTTTACAAGATCACTTCATTGGAATGTTCTGATTTTTGGAGAGCTTTTCATTTATATATATATATATATCGATCGATGTATCAAATTTCAGGACAATGTATGTAATATATCCTTTCGTTTTAAAGGTCTTTATATGGACTATATTTAATTACTTTACTGTTTACTACCCCGCAGAAATATGGCAAACTTTTTTTCCAAAATAAAAATATCAAACTTAAAATCTAGAGATACTTATTAGATTATTAGACTGTTTACATTCATTGGAATCAGCTTGATCTCATCTTTCCAAATATAATGGTATCTCAAAATCTATTTTTTGCGACTCATTTTCCTGAAACTCGTCATATATGACTCATTGTGTTATGTATGTAGGACAATAACCTTCATAACCGTTCACCCTCATCCATTACCTCTTATCCGGGAAAACTTCTAGAAAATCCTCATGATTGAAACACATTATAGCCAACATTATAGCCAACATGAAACTCATTATATTCCCTACAAACTATTTAATAAGTGCCAGGCTGCTACTGTTTGTCATTACAATATTAATCTTGTTTATGGCTTATGGTAAAATGTAGGCCTCTGTCATATTCTAAGTCATTGCTAAGCGAAATTAATGCTTATGCGATTGGCTTATGGTAAGCCACCCTCAAAGGTGGTTTATAAGTGGCTTAAGCCTTACCTGTAGTGATAAACAATGAAATCAAGGCATCTGCGTGGGGAATTTCTTTGTGAAGATGAACCAATTATATTTTCGTATGTTTGCATTAGCCATTGTTGACCATATGACGTGTACTTGAGCATCATTACTACAATATTAGCAACAGGCTGTCGGTGGCATATTGTAATGTAGGCGGTAGGCCAACAATCAGCTTCTGCGATCTTATGCCTGGGTTTAGTAAGCGTAGGGCTTAACGTCTAAGAATATGACAGTTTTACCAAGACTTTAAGCCAGAATCATACCAAAGCTCTGGAGAAGTTCTTTGACTCTTTTAATTGTCACTAACATATTAACCGAACAGTTTCCAGTCTGTAGCTAAAGGAATATTAGGTTTGAGAAAATTGCAAATTCTGTGAAAATTTCAAAAATTCATAACGTCGCGAGTATTTATGTGAAACTAATGTAGTTTACATGAAATTAAAGCTCATAATCTCCTCCATTTATGGTTTAATATAACCAAATACCTCAGATTTATATTCTAGCCGTGACAACACGAAACGTGTGGAAGGTCATACAAAAACGCCCCCTAGTGGCAGGATCCGGCTCGAATTTCAGTGTTCCATATCAAATTTTAATCACTAGGGGTCAATGACCAATCATGAGACGTTTGATGCTTTTAACCAAAAGTGCACGATTATTCCCTTATTCCCCCTACTACAAGCCAATGACTTAGAAAGCGGGCCCAGGTTGGTGTATAATAATGACATATTCCCATTCAGGTAAAATCATAGAAATCATCATTTACAACCTTACAAAGGGAACATATTTTATATATATTCAAAGAGCCACTAATGGAGATCTTAGTTTTGTTAAGGGTGGTTTCCACTGGCTGCGGTAAGCCTTGCGATGGTTTGTGCTGGTACTGTAGGTGGAAAGGAATGACGAGGTCCTATCCACAGGGTTCACTGGCCATGTAGGTAGGTGCTCGTCACTCCTCACCAACACAGCACAGTCGCAAGGCTTGATGCAGAGCTTACCACAGCCAGTGGAGACTCACTTTATGTTAGAAACAGAGCCTCATGTTGTTTTCCAAGACACATGGTTGAAAAATAATTTAATGGATAATAAAATTTCAACAGGGGATGTGCATAGCCGCCATCTTGAATGTTGATATGCGTGGAATTATGTGACTAATGGTACAGTTCCTATAGCAAATGGCACAATGGTCTCAACACATCAGAAAACACATCACTGCTGTGATCCCCGCCTTCGGGGTTCGTCCCATTTTCTGAAGTGTCTCCATCAGTTTGAACCGAAACAGAGTGCCATTTGCTATTTATTACACACTTTATATGGATGCTAAAAAGTACATACTTGTTTAGCCTAAGTAGCTCATGGAAGCTCAATTCACTGCAACTTGTAGGCCTAAGTTATGCGGTCGGGGACAACGTCATTTGTGTCTGGTTTGTAGGTCAGGCCTGTGCTGCACCAATCAGATTGCGTCTTTGCCTGAACTGTTAACATGAACAGTTCGGATCAACCAAACTGCGCCCCCAAACTGCACCTTTCTAACTGCTCACGTGTGTAATAACAAATCTATAGGAAACATGTCACCACAAACTTAATACCTAATTTGATTGGGTGTTGGCAATGCACTATTAAACCTTCTTAAGGCACACAAATTGGTTTTAGCAGGGAGGTATATACAGAGGGAGTAGAAGCCAAGGTTGGACTCCACAGGACTATGCCTGTCTGGGTGGTGTTTTCACTATTGTATACCAGGTGGCGTTGCGGTGCTGTTTTTTGTACCCTGAAATTAGACCCAAGCATTCTGCTAACACTTTTAGCTATATCATATAATCATAAATCAGTAAACAACAGCTAAGTTGTTCCATCAGCATACATAATATTTGACACATTGGTAGCCCAGTTAAATTTGATTGCCTTTTCCAAGCAACACCATAACAGTCACATACTTAAAAATAGCTATACAATTGCTGGCTATTGGGTATATATGGGTGGGAGTGGGTTGACCTGATTCAATGTAGCATAGAAATAGACACATGTGTCTATTTCTATTACTGTAGTTAGCGCCACAAGCTCTAGTGGCATTACTCTTAACTATTGGGGTACCACGCATTGAACCTGGCTTCCGCTCCCTCTGTATATACCTCCCTGGTTTTAGTTACAAACTTCTTACATGTCTTATTTCTATGTTTTTAAAAATGTTGATTAAATGTGATTGAGATGGAATTGAATCAGACATTCTTTCACTTTACTATACCTGTGCACCATCACCAGCCTTAATACATGTTAATAGACCTTTCACTGAGAAAATAACGAGAAAACCGCCGTGCTGTATGGTAAATATCTAATATTGTGGTGGTTTTACTATTGATTATGTCTTGTCCTTGTGTCATATTCTCTCATGCTGACCACTGAGTTAAGTTCTTCAGAACTACCCGAGTCTGAAGTGACTACGTCCGAAGTGACCAATTCAGGTTCGTCTGCCTCTTATATAATTGATAAGTCTAGTCCATGTTTACTCCATCATTCCTGTGTATTGTACTGTATAACCTATGTCGTCAATATGTTCAATCTGTCTTACCCTTTGACTGTTATTAACCTTACCTTTATGTACCCTCATTCATGTGGTGCTATTGTTGAAGACACCTTTCAACTGCTTGCCAGTTTAATATGAGGTTTATATTATGTAAGAACTTTTATTTCTCAATAATCATTAACAATGTTTGAAGTACAGTTTGTGAAAAAAAGGATAGGTAATCGCAATGCTGTGCTTCTCATGTTTCCTTGATTAGCTTATTTGTTAACCACATTATAAAATCAAAATTATTGTTGGTTAAAGGGTGGTCTCCACTGGCTGCGGTAAGCCTTACGATGGTTTGTGCTGGTTCTGTAGGTGGTGAGGAATGACAAGGTCTTTGTCAACACGGTCAGTCAACCATGTAGGCAGGACCTCGCCACTTCTCACCAACACAGCACCATCGCAAGGCTTACCGCAGAGCTTACCGCAGCCAGTGGAGACCACCCTTAATACAACTGTGCACAGTTTGTATTGGTGTTGAACAATTTTTAATTTCAGTCATTTTGACTTGATTCGAAATTCCTTTTATTTAAATGACATTGAATGCTTTACATGGTCTGAGCGGCTGGTCCACTCAAAGGTCAGTTTCACTGTCCAAGATTACAATAAACGTGTGCAAGAGGTTAATGCTTCTTCCCTCAGCGTCTCAACCCGAGATTCACTACAATAGTAGGCCAACAAAATAAGGTGTGTTTCCGATTAATCTGGCTGAAAACAAGGTTAGGGGGGTAACTTTTTTTTTAATTTTTTTTTAGGAAACCACCTCCCAGGAACTGAAAAAAATGTCTATTTTATAACAATAGTTGTTTTAAATATGGGAAATGTGCTTTTTGACAGTTCAGGGTTAGGAAAGTCAGTTTTCCTGCTTTTAAAAGCTTTTTTTGTTAAAAGAGGAAGTAAGATGTGGCAAAAAGAAATCATGTATGGTTAAACAAAATTTAGGTAGGGGAGGTTTTTCTTGGTAGGGGTGGGGGGTAAATCGGAAACACACCTATTTTGCCTTATATATTTTTTGCCTTATATAAGACACTCTAACTGCCTTTTGCCCATCACGGCAGTTTATTCACCAAGAGGAGATTATTGGATAATGAACTTGTATTGTCTGGAGGTTAATTTGATGGAAGGGAATATCATGTTAGCGGAATGGAGTCGACGACCATTTGTCGTTTATTTGAGAGAGACGTTTATTTGTAACAATTGTATATAAATGATATTTGAATATTTCCATTGAGCTCCGGATAGCTCCACCTCATATACATTGCAAGGCAGAGCGGTATTTGAACTTTATATAACTGAGTAATTTATTATTAATTAATCATTCATGTTATATCTTCCGGACGTCTACCAAGTTATTTCTTATACATTTCACCTTTTATGGTGAAATTTGTACTTATGTCATTATTATATTTATTTCATTGTTCCTGTTTTATATTGCAAACATAACGTTATCTTGTGTTGAACATCATTGATTATCTCGATGTACCTGTTCTTAATCGGGTTGAGGAGCAAGGTCTTCAACCCAACACACAAGGAGGAATAAAGGGCATATAGAAGAAGTATTTCACTCTTGATGTTATATCTCGGAGCTGCGTTTGGAACATAGAATATTTCAACCCCTGATCCTTTAACTTAAATAATTATCCAGTCGCTTAATTTAGTCTTTTCCTCCCATCTCCTGCTATCGATATTCATAATATATTTATTCTCGCAGAAGTAAACTATACGATCACAAAATATTATTTAATATCGATTATTATTAAGCCGGAGCTGAAACACAGATGTGCAACGATGGCCACAAAGACATGAAAGAACATAGGCTCGCAACATAGTCACCAGAGTGGTTCCTACCGCCTCCACCAGGTGCTGCCAGGGTACAGTAGGCGGAGTGTAGGTCTCAAATGTCAGATGATCAGTTGTTAATTACATTATCTGCAGAGCTAAACTGGAGCTAACTCTATACTTTAAAATGAAAATCATTAAATGTATATATGTGTGTGTGTTTATAAAAGCTACAAATGGCGGTCACAATATTGTTACCGAAATTAATGCCCAAATTTCCAAAAATCAATAGTGTGAAAGAATTACTTTTGGACTAATACTTGAAGACATCCTCTCTTTATTCATTCCATTTTCATGAGAATTAAAATGCAAATATTCAAAAAAGGGGAAATTGCCAGGAGAAAACCTTTTTTTTTGCCCCAAATTTGCCTTGGATTTTCTAAGCAAAGTCATCTATTGCCCTTTAGCTTTCATCGCGCTCCATACACTGACAACAGAAATGAGAAGACAAATTAATTATTAAAACTATGCCATATAATTCCTTATTACCAGCAGCATACGATTGAACTCATGAGCCTCTAGATATGGCAGTATGTACAGCGCCCGCTCATTGATATTACCTAGACAAACCCACCCCATCTCAACATATTTTACAAAAAAGGTCATAAGCTGTAACGATCCCAAGACATGAATATATTGCACTAATTCTACTGAGCTCCGGTTAGCTCCATCTCCGAGCCTATGTATAGTACCTCCAGACGCCACTTGGGGTCTACATTTCCAGCCATGACGATATTTGCAGTTTATACAACTTTAGTATTAATTCAAAAGATGGAAGTCAACCAAGAACACGTGAGGAAAGGGGCTGTTGGCATTTATTGCCCTTTAGCTTTCATCGCGCTCCATACACTGACAACAGAAATGAGAAGACAAATTAATTATTAAAACTATGCCATATAATTCCTTATTACCAGCAGCATACGATTGAACTCATGAGCCTCTAGATATGGCAGTATGTACAGCGCCCGCTCATTGATATTACCTAGACAAACCAACCCCATCTCAACATATTATAGGGCAAATATTTCTGTCTTGATCTTATTTCGGAGCGGTTTAAAAACATCTATTAAAAACAGCTCTATTAACATATTATTATTTAAATATCACGCTGGATATTTAACCCTTGGTACTTGGCTGTATAATCTAGATGCTACACTTCCTCCCATCTCCTGCTCTCGATATTCATGATATATATTCCCGCAGAAGTAAGTATACGATCACGAAACATATAATTATCTAAATATCACGCTGGTATGGACTAATATTAAGATCCGGAGGTGAAACACAGATGTGCAACACTGGCCACTGGACACTGGAACATAGGCAAGAATCGCACCAAAGCTAATAAAAGCAGAATAACAAGTTAAAAGGCACGTTTCTCTTGTTTAAAACAAAACATTTATATGATTTGGAAAAACATTTTTTTTTTCCTGGAAGGTGGTGTCGTAAGAAAAAGCTTGTCCTCCAATGAAGTCAAATAACATTTTATTATTGACTCAAGGGACATTATTTCAGGGTTTCCCTTATATAACAATATGCCATGTGATAGAGTTAATTACATTAAACTTCAACTACCTACTCTTATAGGGCTCATGCCTTTGTATTTTACCAAATAAAAACTTCATTTATTGGGCAGCTCCGTCTTTTATATTTCTCTACAACAATCATATTTTTACATGGGATATTGTTATAATAAGGGAAACCCTGAGATAGAGAGTTACCTCCTCCAGTACTCCCTTCAGTACCTCCTCCTCTACCCCTTCCAGTATCTCCTCCTTTAACACCACAAGTACCACCTACTGTACCTCCCCCAGTGCATCTAGCTGTACCACCTCCCGTGCATCCTCCAGTACCCCTTAAGGTACCCCCTCGGGTACCTCCTCCATTGACTTCCTCCAGTACCTCTTCTAGAACACTCTTCCAGTACTTCCTCCATCAAACTACTTCATTAACCTCCTCCAGTACGCACTTCCACTAACCTCCAGTACCACCATTGATGTTGTTTCTCTGGGTTATTGGGATGTAGTAAGTAACATGGTTATGTGTATGGCGGTATGTGGCGAGGCAGATCATGGACGTCCACATAATGTATACATGTATTTAATCAATTGACATGTACTTATAAATCATTCATATGTTGTGCGAACGTAGTGGTAGACATGTTATCCCATTAAACAACGAAAACTCACAGAAGTTGGTTAAGATGTATTTATTACCGTTTGGAGTAATTAGTGTATATATATTTATTGTCTGGTTACAGTCACCACTGAAGCAGTCTCTGACTTGTTGTTAAGTAGTCGAGGAACATATGGAGTATACAATCACACAGAGTTACACGTATATATTTATGTAGATATACCCAACAGCAGTAACACATATTTATCCCCTAAAGAATGATAATGATGAATTATTATAAAATAGAGTTTAAGGGAGGTGGGTGGGAAGATTTTCACCACGTCTTCTCTAGTGTGTGGTCAGTGGAGGAGTGAGGGTGAGCATGGGCCGTGTGCTCTGACCCTTCCGGTCCCACCTCCAGCATGGGAGAGTTCATCGCCTCCTGAGTTCCGGTCCAATGAGGAGGAATTATCCTTTGGATAATTCCTACCCAATTGCAGTAGTGGAATATTTCATCATCCCCCTCCCTCTCCTCACCCCACTTCTCTTTCTCCTGCTCTCATCTTCTCTCCCTCTGTCTCCTAATTATAAGAAACGATAAGAAACAATAGGACACTTTGGCCTATGATGATTTTCCAGGCCCTTTGCCCCCAAAAGCCATATTATATTTCCAAGTTAAAGGCAAAATTTCTTTTATTTATATGAATGTAAAAGATGCCAGAAATGCAAATACAAACAAAGTAGCCTATGATCATATTGGTGATGGAAATATCTTTTATTTTATAAAAGAGACAAAACTCATCATAGTTCAGTAATGATGAAAAGTAACAAAGCTATGAACATCTATATCTCAAAAACAAAACTCTTCATGTTTTAGTTATGAAAAGAAAAAACACAATTGATACAATTGAATGTAAGCTTGTATAACACAATGAACATCTAAACCTCAGGGACAAAACTCTTCATAGTTTTAGTTATGAAGAAATAGATCTCAAATACAATAAACTTCATGTTTTAGTTATGAAAAGAAAACACAGTTGATACAATTAAATGTATGCTTGTATAACACAATGAACATCTACACCTCGGGGACAAAACTCTTCATAACTTCAGTTATGAAGAAATGAGGAAAAGCAATAAAACAATGGAAGATATACCTCAGGGACAAACACTCAATGTTTTAGTTTAAAGAATACACTTCATAGTATATCCATCATGACACTAATAAAAGTACATTATATAAAATGGTGACACTTTAAATGGTATCAGTAGTCCATCTCTGATGGTAAGTAAAAACGGAAAGTTTTATGACACATCGAGCATAAATAATCTTAATTTCCCTTCTTTCTTTCCTTTTCAGAAAATGTATCCAGTATAGAAATAAATCATAGATCTTTCTCATGGATCTATAAAATACAAAAGAAAACATCAAACCACCAGCTCTTGTCAATCGCCTTGCTGAAAACCTGCGGCATCAATGACAAGAGTACATGCATAAACAGGGATGCAAAAACACACCATACAAAGAAAATGAACAGGTCTCCTTCAGTGGATGGCTCTGGGTAGGGGGAATATCAGAATGTAGATACCATAACAACATACAGTAGTCAGACCATGGAGCAAGGTTTAAAATAATCCTGAATAAGTACATGTACAGTAAGAAACCTGTGTACTCTAGAATCCATGCTAATACCACATTATTCTAGGGATATTATGAAGTAGGATCATAATCTAAATTATATAAAAAGAAAGGTTGGGAATAGGTCACCGGGAATTTCATAAAGAAGACAATAAGTTGCATAACAAATAAAGATCTTATACGCATCAATTCATAAGCTTGAACAGTTCCATCAACCCTTTTAGATCAAAACATGTATTTTAGTATCTGAATCTTTGTTTTCCATTTAATTAGGACATCCAATACAAATTCATGTACACCAAAGCCAAGCTAGTTTGTCATTCATGAAATGCAATTTATAACAATTTTAATTGAAGGACCATGATATAAAAGGGCTGATGGAACTGTTCTGTATTCCAAAACTGCAAAAGTTACCGAAGCTACACGCTTGAGTCACTAGTGGTTGATGCTGCTTCAATGGAGATGGAGTCAGTGGAGGCCCATTTCTCAATGATTGCAGTGTCTTCACATGAGACCAATGCTGAGGGTAGGGACAGTCATGGGGTTGACCTTTCTTCCTCATTGGGACCGGCTGAAGGGATTGAATATGATTACTTTGGGTCGAAGATTGCGATGGCCGCGGTTTCATTACTTTGCTCAGAGGAGGAGCTGGCTCATGGCGGGTATCGGTAGTCCATCTCTGATGGTAAGTAAAAACAGAAAGTTTTATGACACATCAAGCATAAATGCTCATTATCTTAATTTACCTTCTCTCTTTCCTTCTCAGAAAATGTATCCAGTATAGAAATAAATCATAAGATCTTTCTCATGGATCTATAAAATACAAAAGAAAACATCAAACCACCAGCTCTTGACAATGACCTTGCTGAAAACCTGCGGCATCAATGACAAGAGTACATGCATAAACAGGGATGCAAAAACACACCAAAGAAAATGAACAGGTCTCCTTAAGTGGATGACTCTTGGTAGGGGGAATATCAGAATGTAGATACCATAACGACATACAGTAGTCAGACCATGGAGCAAGGTTTAAAATAATCCTGAATAAGTACATGTACAGTAAGAAACCTGTGTACTCTAGAATCCATGCTAATACCACATTATTCTAGGGATATTATGAAGTAGGAACGATCATAATCTAAATTATATAGAAAGAAAGGTTGAGAATAGGTCACCGGGAATTTCATAAAGAAGACAATAAGTTGCATAACAAATAAAGATCTTTAACAATAAAGATCTTTTACACATCAATTCATAAGCTTGAACAGTTCCATCAACCCTTTTAGATCAAAACATGTATTTTAGTATCTGAATCTTTGTTTTCCATTTAATTAGGACATCCAATACAAATTCATGTACACCAAGGCCAAGCTAGTTTGTCATTCATGAAATGCAATTTATAACAATTTTAATTGAAGGACATCAACTGCATCTAACAATAAAGATGGTGCATACTAGTTAGAATCAAACGTTGGTGACCATGATATAAAAGGGCTGATGGAACTGTTCTGTATTCCAAAACTGCAAAAGTTACCGAAGCTACACGCTTGAGTCACTAGTGGTTGATGCTGCTTCAATGGAGATGGAGTCAGTGGAGGCCCATTTCTCAATGATTGCAGTGTCTTCACATGAGACCAATGCTGAGGGTAGGGACAGTCATGGGGTTGACCTTTCTTCCTCATTGGGACCGGCTGAGGCGATTGAGTATGATTACTTTGGGTCTCAGATTGCGATGGCCGGGGTTTGCTCAGAGGAGGTGCTGGCTCATGGCGAGGCTTGGGGGACTTCTGAGATGTACCCTGAGGTGGAGAATAGTCTGAAACCAGATTGACTGAAGGAGGATGTGGCTGAGTTTGACAACCAATTCTAGATGACTTGTAGTGGTGATTTTGGATCTTACGGGGTACTAGAATTGTTTTCATGTTTCGTGCTGACACATCTAAGTCACAACGTCTATATCTACGTTTGATTCCATGAGGTGTCCTTCCAGCTCCGGAACGTTCTAGAACTTGCTGTGACAAACTCTCATGACTATCCACATTATTCACCACAGGGTCATTCTTTGGTGTTTCTGTGGATGGTGGGCCCTCTCCAGGGCATGTTACCTTGGACTGGTTGTTCTCCCTAGGTGAGGAGGGGCATTCACTGGTTTTAAACCATCCAGGCACCAATTGTGTGAGAGTCTTGGATTTACATGACTTCTTTTTCTTCTTCTGAGCAGGGGTGGGGCATTCATTGATCTTACTTGTTCCAGGCACCGATCGAGGCCGACTTTTGGATTTACATGACTTCTTTTTCTTCTTCCCAGCTGAGGCGGGGCATTCACTGGTTTTACTTGTTCCAGGCACTGGTTGAGGCCGACGCTTGGATTTAGATGATGTCTTCTGTTTTTTGGTGTAAGTGGTTATAGTACTGGTAATTTGGCAATCCTCTTCTATTCCCACAGATGCCTCAGGGATGCCCTCTGCTTTCACTCCTGGCTCCACAGCCTTCTGCTTATCAGAAGAACTGGTGACAGCATCATCACCAGCAAGAGGAACAGCTTTATACACCACTTTCTGCATTTCTGGAATACAAAAAGAAGGTTCAAACATCAGGCAGGCCATTAACACAATCAATGTTATCAATATTTGCTTGTAATATTATTTCCTCCCCTTCTGTGCATTGGAAATATTTAGGAGTGAGTGAGTAATGGTTGCTTAATGTCATTACCATGGAAACATTTAAGATATAATGATTATAGCTTTATGGTGAACACTACCACTCCAGCATAGCTTCAGTAGACACCATTGAAATAGAGACAAGTTGTATCCGCACCCTCTACAACAAGTGTAAACTAATGTAATCAGTTCATACGTCCAAAGAATTAAACACCAATTTGAGTCGCATTGGCTGTGTGCTAAGGCGGGATCTTTGCCGGCATGACTCATTACCCATACCACCACTCACCCCTCACCTGCGCCCTCTATCACCACCTATATAATCACTCACACCACTGCCATCGCCCTCACTTCGCCTTCGACAATCCATCAAGGCACCCACCCGCCCACACCTTTTTCTCATCGTTCATATTATTTCATCAATATTTCAACTTGTACAATTTTATCATCATCAAATTTATATAATTTATCAATTTTATACATTTTACTACTCAAATCAAACAACATTTTATCAAAATAAAATTATAGAATTCCCAATTGCCTCTTGAGTCATTTGTCCGGTAATGCCACAAAATAACGAAGATGATAAAAATAATTCATCACTCAACAAGTTTTGATGTGAAACTAAATGTAATCATAATGTATCAATTCATTCATACCTCAAATCACCCAGTAGAAATTGTACATACTACAGTAACAATAGCTACTATTACAAACCTGAGCTAGTTGGATAGACTAGACTACAATGAAGCAAACTCTACATCATTTTACATAGGACTACTAGATGATTTGATTTTTGGCTTCAACACAATTTATTATTTTGCTACTGGGTCTTTAAGAATAATCTTAATTTATTCCATGGTTTTTCTTACTCCCAAGGGGGGCAATTTGTCCCACACTATTAGGCCCTGGACGTGGGGAGATGATAAACATTTCTCTGAGGTTGGTTGAATAACCACCATGTAAGTAGGTTTAATTGTTAAACCTATTTAATTAAGTGATTAATTGATATTTTAATGAGCCTTTCATTGTGGATCCTTATTGGACTTTCATTTCCTGGTAAACTGAGTATAGTACCCCACAATTGAGTCAGAGACCCCTCCTCATCTCCTTACTCCTCCGTATATGCACCCTTTTCTCTGTAACAGATCTTAAGAGTACACCAGCTGTTTTGCTCATAAATCTGAGCTGCTCTGAAGGGAATACATGTCCTGGTTGACATACTTAGTACATAACCTTTAAGCTGGCAATTATTTCGAAATTTGAAATTAAAGGACTTATGTGACCTTAGTAATTACAAAACAGGCATAGTTGGTAATGGTCAACATATAGAAACTCTTATGCCAATAATTAGGGATGTTGTGTACACATAAGGTTGGGGTCCAGTACTTTCATCTTTAAAGCTTATTTACTGGGAAATTATTGTGATCTTGACTGTCAATTATTTTGATTTATGCTTTATGTTTTAATGACTGTCTAACTGTCTGTTATTGACTTTGAACTGTTATTATTTCAATTGACAGTTATTTATGTCCAAAATTTATAATGACTCAATTAGTGAAATTCGGATATGAGTAAACATAGGCCGTAAGCAGGGGCCATTTATCGTTCAGTTTCGTTGCACCCAACCAGGGACTATAATCTTAAGTATTGTAAATTGTGATTATTTCATTTAAAACCGAATTTTCCTTGTTCCCACCTTCAAAAGTGTGGACAACAATAAGAAAACAGCAAACCAAATCGGGAATTTCTCTCCCGAGCATATTACATGCAACACCATGGCCTCCCGTCTCTCGGCCAATCAGGGGCCCTGCTTTGACCCACGTGACTGTACCACAATGGCGTGGTCCATGTACATTCGGAGACGGCCGCAACTTATTTAATTCATGTATGTGAGAAGGTTGAGGGGGAACTCAATAGATTCACAGTGAAATCGTGCAGTAGAGTATGGTAGTTTGCTGGGAAACAGGTTGAGTTCGACTGACAGGAGCAGAAAGTCACTGAACAACCACAATAACATGGTCCAGAAAAGTTTGTTTACATATTCCAGTCGGGGATTGGTCAAAGTGTCCTACTGTCAAAGCGTCCTGTGCCTAGTCAAAGCGTCCTGCCCCTAGTCAAAGCATCCTGCCGTATAGGCTATACTATATATAGGGGGGCTACTATTTAATTGTGTAAGGCATATGAATACAGGCGAGAGATAGCCAAACATATTTACTGAATATTATAGGCTACAATACAGTCCCACCCACCCTCAAGCCAAAGGGTAGGCCTACAGGGGTAGGCTACCCCTAGGCCCTACCGATTCCCCCTCAAGGGGAGGCGGCAGGGATAAGGGGGAAGGAATAATTATATTATCTTTGATATGTTCAGGTCTTTTTCCTGGAACATTACCTTCCACAGAAAAACATTTCACCCTCATTTTCGACCTGACTACAAGTATTTTTTTCTTGAATATATGGGTAATAATTTCTTGAACCATAGGTAATATCAAGGAATTGTTAACTATCCCCTTTCCCTTGAATGATAATCATAATGTTACCCGTTTCCACCCCTTCTAACTGTTGCTCCTATTATATCACAGAAATTAAATTAAATAAATCGTCGACGTAATTTTGCAGTCATTCACCGATGGAGGGTTGCACTGATTACCCACAGCCACAACCAAACCTAACTGCTAGTAAACATAATCAGTTGATTTCTTTTATAATAGTGTATTATTCTATGGATAACGATTTTAGTATGACCCCTATATCTGATACAATTTTTGGTTAGATACAAGAACTAGATATTTATTGTAGGCATACGCACAGTATGCATAATAAGGCATATGCATATGATAGGTACCTTGCAACTTCCGACGATACTCTTATTGTATGTCCACTTTCACTCTAGCCCTCCCTGCTCCCACCAAAAGCCTGAGCATCCCGCAAAGTAGTTAAGAAATAGTGCAAATATATGACATAAAGTACACAGGTTTCCACGCATCATTAAGAATGAAAATTGTTTAAGGCCCTTAGCCGTCATTAAACGCCCCTATGTATATGGCTCCTGCAGTGCTTGCAGACTCCCATTCATGACAACCTTTTCCGTCAATTTTAGAGACCCTAATTTTGAATCCTCCACATTGTGAATCTCGACATATTTTCAGCAAATAAAATATCACAATCCTGCCTATACAGGTATTTCTAAAAAAACAAAAAAAAAAAAACATTTTGAGCATGGGATTTATAGATAAATGACTTTGAATATTATAAACTCAATTTATTACAACACATCACATTTTATTGCCCTTGGACATCGTAATAATAATGTCTACTGAACAAAGGTATACATATTTAAAATGGGTAATACTGAATAGAAAAAAATACCCTTATAGAGGCTCTGACCATTTCAACTTAATGCAGCAATAATGTCTTTGCATTTATAATTTAATTTTTAATGAATATATGACGTCCATTGGTCTGATATTTCCCAGTTCTCTTATAATGGCACATGCACGGTATATGCATACTCATGGCACGTTTCTGACAATCTTGCTAATTATTTTAAATGTGCTTTGGGTAAAAAAAATGGGAGATACCTTGTTTAATTATTACCTTGAATAAGGGTCCAACTTATGTATACATGTTTAAAGTTAAATATGTTAATTTGCTGAGATATTGATGTATACATAGCATACGCATGGTATGCAGAAAAGTTGACTATAGGGTATGTCTCTTTACTATTTCATTAATAAGTAGAAAGCGGTGGCAGGTTGATAATTTTTCCTGGTTTTATTTAAAACTAGAGTAGTTCGTCTAACATATGAATACATATTCGCCTAAACAACCTTTGTAATTTAAATGAAATTGAGGACACAATGTCTTGGCATATTGTTAGATTGCGAAATATATATTGCCATATATATTCAATCTAATTATTATAAATTTATATATTGGCTTATAGCTTGAAACTGGTAAGGTGACATGCACTCCAAGATTATATTTGTAAGTCTGAAAGAATTTTAGATAACATGTTGTTCTGCACTTATCTGACAAATGTTTAGTTTAAATTCTATTTAACTATACACTATTTTGAGTTCATGCAGGACATGTTGATTTAAGGGACATTCCTGCTTGTTTGTTACATCTATGGTTTTGAGTTAACCACCTTATCAGTGACGTAACTGGGACAGCGCCGGACTCTGGGCTCAGCATGAGAGGACCAGTTATTAATGAAATATAGAACCCAGGGCATTGTCATTTTAGGAAATGGCATATTATGCTGAAAATGATAGTATTAATTTGGTTTATCATTTTATTAGTGAACATGATATATTCCCAATAGTAATAAAATGAAGCGATGTTTCAATAGTGTTTATTTCTTCCAAATTAGCAAATGGTCATAAATAATGTGATGTCTTTTGTTTTAGTTTGCTCCTAGAGTTGATTCAAAAGTAGAATAAAACTAAGGGAACATGTCATGTTAACTTCTATTTAATCAATCTATATATTATTCTCTTTAAATATAAATTGCTTGTTGGAAACGCATAGTATTAAGTATTTGATGCTAAATCGAGTTGACCTTTCAAGGCTACACTTAGGATTTCCTAATGTAGAAGACTTTAAAAATGATTAGTATTTTTTGATTGCTTCTCTTATATATAATCAACCATACCATGTGATATCATGTATGTGAATTGAATGATGATTTCAATCAAATCTGGGCTTCTTCTTCTGGCACTCACTGACGCTAGTTGACTTATTTTATTCAGTGTAACATTTATATAATAATTGTTTCTGAATCACACCGGTCAACTTAAGTTCAACTAGCACTATGTAACTATAGAAACCGAAGGTTACAATATGCACAGTATGGCTAGGGTTGACTATTACATAACTATCAAAAAGATATTTATATTTGCTTGTCATTCTGACTCCAAACAGTGTATAAATGGAAATAAATTCTATTAAAAAAAATTCTATAGCCTTGGACCTATTTAGGCTGCCACCAAAAGTGGTGGGGGACATGCCCCCCCCCCTCCCCCCAGTAGTGACGCCCTGGCCCTTATGTACAACCCTGGGCCACCTCTTTATATTAAGGAAAATCCCTGGCTGGGTGGTGGCAAATTTTCTCTAACACCACCCACCCCTACCATTCGCCCATACCCCCTGGTGTGTGCTGGGGGGGGGGGGCAGTGGAATTTACAAGCGCATGATAATAATATAAAAGCTGTTCCAAGTGGGAAATGTGGTTTTCCCTTGAATGTGTCTCATAGTCAAACCTGAGAAAAACCCCATTTCTACATTATATTTCCATGTTTTTCGCAATTTTTTCATTAATTTAAGTTTTTTTATGAAATTTAAATATTTCAGAATATCTCCTACATTAGCAGCTGCTTGTTAAATCATTTCATTTCAAAGATAAAGCACAATATATAACTTAATAATGCATCATGTCATGATATTGCAGCTTATTTGTACTGTTATACATACAGCTGTCACTATACCTCAGAGACCTGATATGAACTTTCACTAGCCCTAATTTAGTACCGTACCGTATGTTTTTCACTTATGATCTTAAGATTTGGCATGCCAATTATATGTATCCTTGACCTTCTGTGGATAATATTTCACATGATTCCATTACATTTTAACTAGGATGGAGATACTCAAATATTGCAAAAATATTTTTTTTTCATTATTTTCGCATTATTTTTCATTTTTTATGGTAAATAATGTATGTATTTATTTCATATTCAAAACATGTATACTTACAACTGTCTAGTCATAGGATGTCACAGAATTTGAATCAAAATAGGTTGAGAACGTTTTGTATGAGTACCCTAAAAATATTTTGTTTTTAATATTTTCACCTATTTTCCACATAATTAACTGTAAATTACGTGGTGATGTCCACAGCTTTCGAAGTGGGAAGTTTGATTTTCGGATTCAGCAGGTTTTTTTACATAGGAATCAGCAAAGTTCACTTAGTCCCCGGTTGGGTGCAACGAAAATCATTTTCTAGCCACATTTTGAGGCCCCTGCTTACGGCCTAACAGACATTATTTTATCATTTCATATATATGGTATTTTCTATTATAATGTATCTATTGTAGTTATTGTATAATGTTAGCTTTAATGTGTATTTAACTGAGATATTTGGCTAGATTTGGTGAGTACATGGGGAAGCAAGAATGATTTATGTTAGCTACCCTCTCTTTTGACCCTAACTACCGGATCTCTGTCACTGGTTGCAGTGGGGGAGTTGAAGGCTCCTTCTTAGAATTAGAAGTTGTCAATACTTCTAGGAACAAAATTCTCTGAAATTATAAGTACCATGTGCCCACCAAGGAAAGCAGACAGAACTGGAGTTGGACTTCATGGTTGTTGGAAGTGTCTCTTGTCAGAATAAGTTACTGACAGAACACTGATTAAATCTCTGGACTTTCACTTCTTTACTTTCAACTTGCTTGTAAACTTCTGTTTGAATAATACAATCTGTCAGACCCGTTCACGATGCGCTCTACAATAAACTATCCGAGGACGGCTGCCATTTATCACCTGAACTCAAGGACAGAGTGGCTGACCGTATAATTGCAGCATATAACAACCTTCGTGTATAACATGGTGAAAATAACTGTCGAAACATAATATCTTAATCAAGTGACTGGGGGGTGCTAGAGATGGGCTCTTTGACCTGGCGATCGGTGCTCAACGAACCCAGTCAAAGACGATGAGAGCCTACCACTAGAAACCACCAGTAGATCACATTTATAACCAAGAAATATATAAGCTCAATTAAACAATCTAATTGACTATTTACCTCAAGGGGTATTATCATATAACTGATTATAGGGGTTAGGTTGCTAATGATGACTGACTCAAGTGTTGAAGGTATTGTACCCACTTTGTATTAATATTTTACTTAAACAAAAATGCTGAATCAAAAAACAAAGAATATTGTTGTAATAGTAACATGTCACAAACACTATAACAAACTGACATGTACACACTGTAATTAACATGTTATGAAAATGAGGGTGGGTTCACCAAGTGAGGGGGAGAGGCGCTCAACGAACCCTTGCTTTCCTCACAGTGGTGTGCTATGGGGCGAGACATGCACCACCACTCTTACAAAAAACAGATCCCAATAAGGATCTTATCCTCCTTCAGGGTGTAGCTCCCTGTCAGGGCAAATGCCCAGGTATCTGTATCTGCACTATAATTGTCACAAGGACAAATAGGCATGGGGACTATGTGGGATATTAAGATTAAGCTGGGGAGATCGGGAATAATCACTTCACTCGGAAGTGCTAACAAGGGAAGGATAGATAATGGATAACATTGATGAGGTAGCAAACGATATCGATATGTTTAGGAAACTTAAGGGGATAAAGTTAGTAACTTGGAACGTGAGAAGTCTCCTTCAAAAGAAAGACCAGATAGATCAGTTCATGAGGGAAAATGAACCACACTTAGTGGTATTTCAAGAGTCATGGCTCAGCAAAAGTGTTTCTGACAATAAATTAGAAATACAGGGCTATAAAATGTGCAGATGGGACAGAAAACAAAAAAGGAGAGGGGGCGGCCTTATCTCATATTCTCATTCATCACTGAATATTGAAACCGAAAAATACAGAGACTTGTGGGTGTCTGATGGGAACATAGAGATCCAGATTTTTGAACTCAAAAAGAAATTCATAAAAAATAAGATAGTCCTCCACGTTTACAGACCTCCACAGGGAAATTTACAGAGGGCCCTTGAGGTGATCGATTCAGTCTTGGAAAACATCGACACCACCAAGGAACTGTTTATGCTTGGTGATTTTAATTACGAAGCCAAAAATATCAAGGAAGGCACATCAATAGGAGCTGAGAGGTTTAAAAGCATTCTCAGCAAATACAACTTACAACAACTAATAACTGATCAGACGAGAATAAGCAAAACATCTTCGTCCACCATTGATCACATTTACACCAATTGCAAAATTACAAACAAAAATGGGACCTTAAACATTAATATTAGTGACCACCTCCCTACTTATGTTCAAATCAAAAAAGAACGAACTAGATATAGGACTGAAACGTTTACCGCAAGGAACACAAAGAGGTTGGATATTCCAATTCTTCGTGAAATCCTATGCGATCTAGACTGGTCTTCACTGTACAAAACCAGGGAGGTAGAGAAAGCTTGGAGGATTATCATACACAACATAAATCGAATATTAGACAATATGTGTCCTGTAAAAACATTCAAACAAGTGAGGGTCATACCGGAATGGTATGACAAAAGCATAATTGACAGTGGGAAAGAGAGAGATAAGGCGTTCCGACTGGCAAAGAAAACAGGGAGTGACCTTGATGAGGGCAGAGGGCGAGAAAACTGAGGGGGAAAGTAAATACTCAAATAAAAAACGCCAAAGATAAATACTTGAGATACAAAATAGATGAGAACATCAACGACTCACACAAAATTTGGGAAATATTAAAGCCACTTGTGACCGAAGGGAAAAGTAATCGTAACAGCGAAATAACAATTACCCAGGGAAAAGAAATACTAAGAGGGACCGAAGCGGCTGAAGCAATCAATGATTACTTCGTAAACATTGGCCCAAACTTGGCAAGTAACATTAAAAACCATGGAGAGGAAACAAATAATTTAAATGTAAACACAGAAAGAAGTAACCCAAATAAATTCTCTTTTACTCCCATCGAAAGATCTTCAGTAGAAGCTGCCTTACTAAAGGTTGGCAACTACAAAGCCTCGGGGATCGACCTTCTGCCAAACAGGATCCTAAAACCTTGCATGACGGCACTTAGTAGCCAATTCGCATACTTATATAACCTGTCAATACAGAGCTCAATTGTACCCAGTGATTTCAAGAAAGCAAATGTAACCCCCTTATATAAAGAGGGAAACAAGCAAACAACTGGTAACTACAGACCAATTTCGTGTATTAATCTACCAGCGAAAATACTTGAAAGCTGTATCCACATGCAACTGCCAAATTACTTAGAGTCCAACAACTTGCTAACTGAGAACCAATACGGGTTTAGGAGGGGAAAATCCATTGTCGAAGCCCATGATAATCTACTAAACTATGTATATAACAACTTAAATAGTAAAAGAGCAACTGATTTAATATTCCTAGACTTCAAAAAAGTGTTTGATACGGTTAATCATAAATTACTCCTGCAGAAACTTCTAAATTACGGCATAGACCAAAATTTGTTTAGCTATGATGGGAGGCCACTAAAGCTGACCATGTGGTGCACTTTTAGTGGCAGGTCTGGCTGATTTTAGCATGGAACCCGGAATAAAATAATGTAAAGCTGATTTTTGGATATATGGTCAGATTTGTGGGCATAAGTCGTGAGTTTCGTGAAAGGAAGCAACAAACGAGGATAAATTCATTTGACCAGGTTTATTGACCCCAAAACACAGTTACCAGCATAAAGTGTAACAGCTTAATTTGAACAACAGAAGTATCTCGTTCCACAGCACGGCCCGAGTCTGTTGTGTTAAACGGCTGCGGGATCCCACAACGTTGGAGGTGTAGACTTTTCCTACTGCCCGTGAAAGATGTTTCCTGTTGCCGCTAGGATGGATAGCAAGGCAGCCTCACCATGCTGTTAATGGGCGGACCCACTACACTGCCCCCTCACTAGTTGAAGTAGAGGTCACGAGAACTAGTTATGTAGTGTCTGCCAGGACATCATGGAGATTACTTTCTGCCTAAGACTCTAGTGTGCAACGGGGGGTTTATATACTGTTCAATGCTCCCGTGTCACAAGTACAAGGCCTCCGCTTCACCCTTGGGTCATGGCGACAAATTGCGATCAGATCCCTCCCGTGCGGTCTGTAAAAGCCCACTGTCCCCACACTAAGACGTGGGTAGTTGTCAAACAGGTCCATGTCGTGAGGTAACTCAACACTATAGATACCCATGTCATCGTCCCTGTCCAAGTGGAGTAGTTGATCCTCTGTGGCCACTGACTCCCGAAAAGCCGAGTTGTTAGCCACCCCTGGGCTTTCAACTAGAGCCTGCTCACCCTTCCCAACCTGTGATGATGGGATGGGTCTCCTCCCCATGCTTTGGTTGATTGCTGGGTAGGAAAGTTTCCCAGAGACACTCTGAAAGGACAAGCTCTTCTTCTCAGAAGAGGCCCCTGGTCTGACTATGGAGCTAACTGACTATAGCCATGGAGAAGAACCCTGCTGGAGGTAGCGTTGTTCTTTGACTGGGTGTTGGCAGACCAGCTCCAAGCACAGCCTGTGTCATCTGTGCGACATTGGCTGTGCGCTCGCAGGACAATGTCCTGCACGGACTGTCCTTCACCACCAACTGCGATGACGTCTTCTGCGAATGCCGGTCGGGTCTGCCGCTCTTAGTTTTCCTTACGGACACCTTCCAAAGCCCAGGTGATCCGCCATCTTTACCTGTTCATGCAACGACTGATTCATGTCTGAACAGAGCTGACCAGCCAGCAGCTGCGCATCATCCACAGGCTTGTAGCACTCTGCGATGTCTCCGCAGAAACCCTTAATGGCTTCGGTCATAGCAGCGGGTAATGCACATTCCTCCACCTTCAGTAGTCCTAATGGCTTCTCGATTTACCAGAGAAGGAGGATCAGGGATTTGTTGGCGCCTGACCTCCAGTGCCTCAGCATCTGGGTCCTCAGGAGCCTTCCCTTGAGCAGCCGAAGCCACTCGAGTCGCGGTCCCCTTACTCTGTGACTTCTGTAGGGCCATCCTGTGACCCGCCCATTTAGGGGATCTGAAACCCTTGGCGCCAAGGATTCTCCATAGGTAGAGAAGCGAGCACGAAGGCCTCCTCCTTAGCGGCGCCAGAGGGTTGATCTGAAGAGTCATGCTTCGCATCTTTGGCTTTGCCCTAGAGGTAGCCTTTGACTGTTTAACTGATTTACCCAGTTCGGAATCTTTTCCGTATACTTGGCATTCGTGGTTGTGGATAACTGCAAAGTAGCACAATATCCCCAGTTGGAAACGGACGTGGGCTTGGCATCCTTTAGTTTGGTCATAACACTTTTTAAAGCGTTATGGCTTGCCAAGTTATAGGGTTTGCGGGACCTGTGCGCCACCAAATCAGAAATGTTGCAAGTCCCTACGGGACACACCCATGTCGGCGTGATGGGGGTATGAACCTCACACAGGTGTCTTATGAACAGGAGCTTGCTTGAGGTGGAGATTTGAGTTTCCTCTCTGCCCGGCAGATCAGAAATCAACACCGCGTGTCATCCTCAAAAAGGAGGGGAGCCATCTGCAGCGGGTTTACCGGAGATCGGCCTGCATCCCAGATTTAGGATCCGTAACCTTCTGAAAGATTTTGTCTTACTCTCTCAGCGACAGCCCGTACCCAGATGTGTAGTCCTTGAACTCGGCAAACCACTCGCACTTGGTGATTTTCTCGACCGCATGCTTGTGCTCCTTCTGATTTTGTGGGCACATACCCACCACAGGATTGTCAGGGTCCGCCAAATCGGGTGCCCGGGCGCCCGGGACAACCATATTTTTTGTCTGGGCAACTAAAAGTGTATGGTCAGTTGCCCGGCGGGCAACTGGCCCAAACTAAACAAATTTATTTCCTTTATACATGTAACGATGCCATCATTAGATTGATACATTAATTTTTGAAATAGCATTGAGAAAGCTACCCATTTTCTATCACTAACATTTTCGTACGTCTTTAGACAATATTTAAAATATATTCAAGGCCTGGAAAATGGACATTTTGTTCAAAGGGCCTGGACAATTCTTATGGGCCTGGAATCCTGTTGGAATTTTTGAAGATTCTGTTTCTTACTGCAACCTTTTCCTTTAACTATACAACACATTTACACATATATTAGGGTTGCAACGCTACCTTTACATTGTTCCATATTGAAATTGTGTTGTTATAAGAAGAGTAACCAGGGATCGTAGTAAGGGCTTTGTACTTGTAAATAACGAGTATATTTTGCTGCAGACGAGTACCATAAATTAATAGATTGTAAATTCTCACACAAGGTTTCATTGAAAATAAATCGAAAAGAGGCATTAAGGGCAAATGACTTCCATGGGTTTTTTTCTCTCATTTCACTTTCTTTCCTTCTTTCCCTCTCCCTCTCTCCCTCCTTCCTCGTCTACCTACTCCTACACCTCTCACCTCCCCCTCTTTCTTTCTCTCTCTCATATCTCTTTCCCACTCTCTCTATTTTCTCTCTCCTTACTCCCTCCTCGTTCTCTGTGACCCGTCCTCCTTATGCACACTTACATGATTACATTGGATTCAATATTTTATTTAATGGTCTGCTAACATGCATTCTACAATGAATACAATTATCAATTATGTTTCAAACATTTTCGAAAGCTTTTCTAACCAACCTCTCCCTCTCCCGTCCCTCCCCACTAATACCCTGCCCCTCCCCTTGAGGTTATTCACTACTGCTGATATAATGTAATTGTATACTTATTACAAATATCCTATACAGTTTCAAGTTATTTACAAAATACAAAATATGTTAGATTTGAATTGTATCTGCTGTTTAAAAAATGTTTCTGTTTTACAGTTTCTTATGCTTTAATCAAAATCCCGGGCAACCAGATTTAATGGCTGGGCAACCACTTCTGAGGTCTTGGTTGCCCACCGGGCAACCACATTTTTTTAGTGATTTGGGATACCCTGATTGTGATCTGGTCCATGAGGACGGAACTTTTTAGCAAGAGCCGCGATATGCTTACTGCGTTGGTACTTGCCCGCAAGGGCATCGTGGTCCATCGCCGCAGGTGTGGTCTCCCGTTCAGTTTGACTATCCGTCTCCCGTTCTGTACCGGTTTCCTCGGTGGGCTTAGCGCCACACTCCTTTTTAAGCAGAGCAGCTTTCTTTTGCAATCTCCTGCGCTTCTTCCTGTCCTTAGAAGACACCACAAAGTCGGGTGCCTCCTTGGCAGTAGGATTACGGTCAGCCATTATAGCTGACGAGGGTGCCCCATTGACACCAAACACCAAACACGAAACAGTATTAACTCGCTACTCAAGAGCCTTCCTTTGTGTGTCTAAGCAACGCGAATAGCACTCCGCGCCCACAAACTTTCTGCTGGAAGAGAAGAAAGACTCCGTCAAATTTGTCAACTTAGAATTGCAACGGACACTCGAGCAGCGTAACTAGTAGTGTAACCGGGCATCAGCCTATAAATCGGAGCAAGTCGTGCAACCACGAGTGTTGCACGCATTAATTGGCTGTTCCCCAGTCTGCGGGGTCTTATATAGCCCGCCTCGCGACTCTTCTAGTGAGTGCTGACACTACTCAATCGGGCCTTAGGTGTTGACATCGCTCGCGAACATGCCAAGAACCACGATTGGGTTCATGAGTGGACATGTCACAAGTGTAGCGACACATGGCATGAAAGTAGATCAACAAAAAATCTTTATTTTTTAACTTTGTTGCCATGGTAACGGCCAGATATTGGTGAAATTTTATTTTTTTCAGATCTTGTCATTTTTGAAAATTGGCATGGTGTTAGATCACAGGGATGCAAGTTGGGTAAGGTAAAATAATCTGAACATTTTCCAAGGTCCAAGGGGAGGTAGATAAAGGCGCACATGTCATATAAAGGACCATGTGTGTTTGTAGGGCAGTGTGGCCTAACTAGCGATGGGTATCTAGGTCAGTCCAAGGGGTGCACCATTCCTGGAGTTCTTGAGCGAAGGACCTCAGGGATTTCCATGAGCTCCTTTGACCCAATGCTAAAGACTAACAGATATATCTGGAATCTCACTTCAGTTATGATCTGAGGCCGCCTCTCCCCCGGCAGGGATAGGCGGCCTCCGTTAGCTCCAGGGCCCCTGAGAACACTTAGATAGAGGTCTCTACACATCACTCCCCTATGGCTGTGTACAACCTCTACTCAAACTGCCTACATTTGTTGGTGTAACACAAGATGATCAACAACAATATTGTCAAATTAGATTTTGAGAAAATTTTGGTATTTATAAGTCAGTTTATTGTATTGTATGGGACATTTGCCGACTTTTCCATATATCTGAATTCAGTTGATTATCTGAGAACTTGCATCCCTGAGATCAGACCCGAACTTTTCAAAAATATCAGCTACAAGTTGGTAGAGTCCCCTGGTGGGCAGTAGCTGCAAAATTCAAATTCCTGTGTTACGTCCAGCCAGTACAGGGCTCGAAAAAAACCTACCAACTCCATTGGGCAAGTGGCAGCCAAGATTTACTTGCCCAACATCCTTTTTCACTTGCCCAAATTTATTTGCAGAATTATAAAAAAAATCACACTGATCTGTATGTATCTTGTTTCATTGTAAGTAGACATTTTTTTTTATTTAACATATTTATACAGCCATAAGTGATAAGGATATACAAGGCTCACGGGGGCTATTATTTACAGGGGTTTGAAATTGGGGCCGTAGAGATTTCCACTTGCCCACTCGGGCAAGTAACATTTAATTTTACTTGCCCAGAGCCACTTTTTACTTGCCCCACAAGACCTGGGCGCCGGTCTCTGGGTTATGTTGCACACTGCATGGGTGTGGAGGCACAGACCAATGATGCTATATATAGAGAGAATATTGAACAGACAAGGCACAGCTGTCCACCTCAGGTCGTCGCTACCATGCTAATGACGTCACCCCAATGTGACATCACGCTGGATCCCATCCAACTTAGAAACCTCTTGGATACATGGAGATGTATCCAGGAGGGTGCACTTGTTGGTTGACAACGTTGTTGTCTATCTCAACAAATTCATCACAGAGTGATATTGTTTGTTAAGATTGTTGTTTTCCCTATGTCTGGTTGCAGATTGTATGTGTTATATTTATAAAAATCTGATCTGTTCCCAAACTAGGAGGGAATTGGAAAACCAACACTTTGATCCACTATTTTCCATAGTGTTTGGCACAGCATGGTTTCGGGTGTGATGACCCTCATCAGGCATAAGACTGAGTACTAACCCCAAGTACTTGTATGAGTAGTACTAGACCCCTGATAGGGGTTTTAGTAGTAGGATGAACCCAAACATCCAGGCACTTGGCTGGGAGACAAAATAATATTTTATTCTGTCCGTGGACACCTCTGCTGGTATGGAAACAAATATATATATAGAGAGAGAATGGAACGAGCTGTCAGTAATAAAACATTTATTGGACGAGTTTCGTCTGTGTAAGAACAATGCCAAGGCTCCATGAAGCATATCAACAAAGCTATTTTTAGACAACTACATTTCTATAGAATGCATTACCATAGGTATATTATTATTGCACCTCTCAAGAGGGATGCGCATATAATAAAGCTGTATATAGCATCACCGTGTAGCCATGCAGCTTCCTAGGTTGATTGTGCTACTTGGCTCAGATTATGCAATTTAACCTAGCTAATTAATCATAATGATATGCATTAGTTTGTGTATACAAGGTAAGAAACATATTTGTGATATTTTTCTTGTCAAATTACAGTATTTTAATTAGAATTATCTAATATGCAGTGTGCAACGAAATTGATACTAGACTGACAGACCAGGTCTATGAAAAATGGTAGTCGGGCCATGAAGGTCAAATTCCGTCAGCTGTCCCTTATAATTCCATAAACTCACCATGGTTCAGAGCCCCATATCAGTTATAGGCCGTTTTCATTTTCAAGTTTCTATACGAATACACACAGAAGTGAGAACAAATAAAATAACCAATTACATTTGCATGGACTTTGATATTCCATATGAAACAACTTATCTGCCCCTATCAATACAATTCTTTTAATTTTCAGATTTTCGTCCTTATGATAAGAAATGTGATTTTGGCTAAAATAAAATGTTTTGACGATTACATCTTCTAACTGCTATAAAAAGGATTTTAAATATTTGATCAACTCTTTTTTGCATAAATTTAAAGTCGTTGGTTTATCATAACCCAGAACAAATCTCATGATACCAATGTGTCATTCCTCGATCAGAAAATCATAATTTTATGAAAATTATCCATACACACGTTCAAATACTGGCTGAAAAATAAGAATTTTGAACCATTGTCTCCTAACAAAAGGATTTACTATAGTATTTGGTTCATTTATATTTAGGTATTTTATTCAGAAAGTCCACATTTTTATATCTAGATCATTAATAAATTATAACTTTAGGTTATAAAGAAAAAAGTGCCCCTTGTATTTGTATGGAATCTCTGACCAGGCTCCAATGATTTGGAGGATCGTATCTGGAAAAATAATGGACCCAGGTTGTGGCAAATTTATAAAGCCCAATGTAAGTTCTTTCTTCCTTACAAGTATGAAAATAATCCAAGTATTTTTGTACTTTTACCAAAGATTTTCAAAATCCCACTAAAATTTCTGGAATCGACCATAATATTTTATTTTTATTTCCATAGAAGCGATGCCTGTCAGGAAATCTTTGCTGAACAAATTTTGAATTTGCATGACCTCCGATAAAATAATAAAATCAAACCGTTTTAACGTTATAACAGGGTGAATATAAAAAGTTTGATCTTGTGTAAAATTGTGATGCTTAAAGTTTGGCCCTGGTGACCCTTAAAACCAGTAGAATGCACTCAAACAGCAGCACTCATATTGCACCAATATTTCCTGGGGCCTCCATTGGTGCCTTGCAGTCCTGAGGCCCGTTTCATAACTAGTAACGGAAATCCGCTATCCGCTATTAACGGAATTTTTTTTAGTGGAGGAATAACGGATATCCGTTAATGCGTTGCATAATCCGATCCGCCCAATGTCCCGTAAAAAAGCTCCGCTATTGCCCGTTCCGTTCCGCTCCGTTCCGCTCCGTTCCGTTATCCTCCGCTCGTAGGATCCGCTATTCCCGTTGTTAACGGACACTAGAAGTATTGCAATTACCTATTCCATTCCGTTATGTTCCGTTATCCCCCGCTATCCCCCGCTATAGGATCCGCTATTCCCGTTGTCAACAGACTCTACTCATTGGGTAACCTAGGATTTTGCATTCGGGCTATACAGGCTCTTGTACTACTGTCATCAATTGGATTTATTTGTGAGACTTTTGTAATAATAATGTTCTTTAAATTGTCTGTATTAAATCAAAGTCCAACGTGTGAGAGTACGGGGATAGCTCTGCTCAAATAGACTACTATTGTGGTCTATTCTTATTAATGATAATTAACGAAAGGTATTAATTAATAATGTCCTCGATTCCAAATGGTCAGGAGAAACGAACACTACAGATTTATTTAATGTAAGGGTAACAATACACCTTTGCGTCGACGACACGCAGGTGGCCCTTACTAAAGGTGGTCTCAGACAACAAAAATATTCGTACCAAGATATAACGCAAAGGAAGACAGATAAAATTTAAACATTATGAAGGCTAGAGAAACTCTAGGATTAATAATAAGAAATGTAATCAAGGTTAGATGCTATCCTGGTGGTGAGAAGTCATGAGAAAGTGTCATATAAATCAGGTATTTTTATTGCACTTTTGTTATAGTGTTCCTATTGTTCTTTGATCGATCTCCATATTATTTGATATTGATATTTACTTTTGCCATGATTATTAGCTAAATCATTAATCCGAATAGATCACCTATTAGTCTGTTTGTACAAGAGCTATCCCCATACTCTCACACGTTGGACGTTGATTTAATATAGATAATTTAGAGACATTATTATTACACATGGGTAAATGTTGGTCCTAGAACGGCCCTTTCATTGATTAAAATCTTACATCGCCCCCAAACATTCAGCTAGGGATCTCACGCATATCTCACAACTTGAGAGCCCTGTATAATAATAACAATTGTGAGAGTTCGTGCATAAAGGGCACGGGCAGTCACGATGAACGGACGTGTGTGAATCGTTTCTCCGCTGAGACAACTATATTCAAAGCCTATCATCGCTTCTTTAACCTTTTGCAAGGATTACTGTTGCAAGATACCTAGTATTATCCGTCTGGATCATTTCTATTGTGTCTTTATACGTGGAAGTACTTTCTTTGTGGTCATTATTGCTAATTTTCTTTCCAATACAACTGTTGCACCGGTTGACTTGAAAATGGCGGACACTCATAGGCCACCGAGTGGCTACATGGACCCCTACTCTATGGACATGTATCGATATGAGGAAGCTAGAAGGTTGGCTTACTTCAACAATCTAAATATCTTACGATCATCTAATTATGCTGCTTCAACCCAAGGATCTCAACCAACATGTCAAAGTATTGGAACTTCCCAAACAACTCTTCCCAGCTCCAACTGTTCTACGTCGACTTCTCTAGTCAGCACTCATGCGGCGCTTCATGGCGCTCCTACAACAACAACTCAGTCGTCTGGTCAGATAAGTCACCCTACTTTGCATCAATCTCCTCCTCAATATGTCAGCCCTCCTCCTAACCAAAACAATAACCAAAATAACTATCATTCTGATCGTGGAATGGACGAGATTCATGATACTCTTGATGTAATCAAAGATTCTATGGCTAAATTGGTAACAACTAATTCGGTAATTGAAACTAGAATGAACACTATCGATACTAAACTCCAAGATCTCCATCTAGTAAATCAACGTCTACATCAAGACAACCTTTCTCTTGGGGGTACTATTAGTGATTTCTGTGTCCGTTTTCCACAAATGGAAGCGGGAATAGTTTCACTTGAAACTCGTATGCAATGCATTGAATCTAAGCTAGCCATACTTCCCCCCACGAACAATCCTAATACCAACATGCCTAGCTATGCTTCACTTCTTTCCAAAGGTATACCCGCCCCCCCTCAAAACTTTATTCCTTCTATTCCTTCTACCAATAACACTCCTCTTTCTCAAGAGAATTCTAGGGATCTTTGTGTAATCATAAAGGGTGTAGAGGAGGACCCAGATCGTGAAGACATAGCAAAAACAATTGATTCCTTTTTCGCAAACATTCATATGAACATTTCATATGTTCAAACAGCTGGGGCAGTTAGATTAGGCGCCTATCAACATGACCTAGCAAATGCGGCTAAATTGGAGCATGACGCAAATGGTTCCCCTAAATACGGCAGACCACTCAGACTTCAATTTCTGACCATGAACAACAAAATCGAGCTGTTCAAGTCAATTACTAACAATAGAAACTCCCCCCTGATTAATGGCATCCGAGCTTTCAACGACCTGAGCGAGAATGACCAATTGCTAGAAAAGGAGGCAAGAGCTTTCTCAACTGCTGCTAAAGTGATCCACGGTAAAAAGGCTGTGGTTAGAGGCACCTCTTACGTAATTGATGGGACAACCTACTTAGCTGAACAGTATGACAAGCTCCCCCTTGGTATTACTCGTCACAACGCCTCCACTTATGATACCCCTGACGGCACAGCGTTCCAGGGGCATATGAGTCCCCTGTCGAACCTCTATAATTGTGAATTGGCTATGGATGACGGGACTATTGTGCACTCTGTGGAGCAAATGTTCCAGCTTCAAAAGGCTATTGATTGCCAAGCCAGCCAAGAGTTGATTGATAAATTGAAGGTCATTAAGAACCCCTACACCATCAAAAGACTTTCCCGCAAAATCCCAGTAAAGCCCGACTGGGATTCAATGGCTATTCTTAGGAAATGTGCAAAGGCTAAATTTGACACACACCCAGACCTAAAAGGCTTTCTGCTCTCTCAAAAACCAGGTATGTTCTATGAAGCAACCTACGAGGCACCTTATGGTTGTGGTTTCCCGCTGTCTAGTGCAAGCCAAATCATTGCAGCTAATGTCGCCGATGACAGAAATACCTTTGGAAAGCTGCTTTATGAGCTGAGAAAGGAATACCCGACTTGAACTATTACTTAGTTATTGGTCTTCTACCTTGCAATGACTCCCTTTAAGATTCTTATTCTTGGAGACTCACGTGTCTCGAAATGGGATCATTTAATTCAAGAACTCGCAATTCAATACAATTGCTTTGATCTAGATATTACCTGCGTAGCGGTCCCTGGAGGGGACTGTGCCAGAATCACAGACCAAGGCGTCATCCTCTTTGGATGGAGACAGTTTGATTTGCTCTACTTCTGCGGAGGCATAAATAATTGTTCTATAAAGCATGGCTGGAGACAAATTACCCCTGCCACCTCCGACGCTTCTTCATTAACCTCCTTAGTTCACAACGAGATCCTACTCTCCCTTCCAAAACTAGAAGCCATGGCAACTAAAGTAATTGTTTGCGAAATCACTGGTTTATCATACTCTATCTACAATCGAAGAGACCTCACCTCCCCAATTGACCAAGACAACCTTAATACAGCCATCTTCAACCTGAACAAGCTGATTAGGAAACAAAATAGGCAACAAAGGCTAATTACCCCCAACTTTGAGAGTCACGTTCATAAAATCAGGAAGGGCTTCATAGCCCACCGATACCTATCTACCACTACTGATGGGATTCATTACGATGACTCTACTAACAGGAAACTCGTTTTTAAACTTTTCTCTACATTCTACAGAAATATTAACTCAATATGCGAATAGGCCCCTCCTCTCCCTACCTCACACTTATAGTAGTGACTCGGTAGACTGATCGTCTTGACATCTAGTTTAATAATTACTTGACTATTCTCTCTCCCCACACTATCCATAAGTGACTTGGAGAACTGAATTATTGATAGTTTTGATATGTCTAGACTCTTAGTCTAATCTTCTCTAACTTTCTCTCTCTGCACACTATACAGAAGTGACTTGGAGAGTGAAACTACTGTTAAATCTTAGTCAAACCTAAAAACATCTAAAAACTTAGATTATGAATAAACCCTCTTTGCCACCCCTTCTCTCCCCACACTTTTTAAGTGATTTGGAGTCTATTTCTTTTCTTTTTTTTTTTTTTTTTTTTTTTTCGATTTTGATTTTGTTTTCTAGTATTGATATTATCTGAAACTTTTCAGATGTAGTGTTTATACCTTGTGACCCCTTTCTCACCTTGTATTCTTATGATAATTGATGTATACCTATACCAAACTCTGACTTCTGAATGACCTTCTTTATGTTACACCTTATACTTACTCAGCTCCTCACACTGATATACGAGTGATTCGGAGCTGTAGCTAAATTTGGGCCATTTTGACTGTATATCCTCTCACTATAAAAACACATGTGATTCGGATTGTAAGTCCTTAGGGCTTATCCCTGCTACTAAGTAAACAAGCTCAACCAGTCGTACTGTCTTATTCTGGTTCTCTTCTTTTGTATAATTTTTGTCCTTGTACTGTACTTTTTTCCTCTGTATATATTTGTATACCTGATTGATACTCCATATCGAATTCTGGTTCGTTTCAATTCACTGCTTATCTTGTTCTCCATCACTTAAATCTTTGATGTTCAGTTGCACCCTCAGTGGATTCCTATCTCCCTACATCTGTCTGCCTTAGGCTTTGCGTTTGCATTAAGCCACCCCCTGCCTGCCCCCCCCCCCCTCTTTTATTAAATAGTCTCAATGTCTATCAGTAACAAAAAGAATGGAATTCTATTCTACCACCTAAACTGTCAAAGTCTTACTAACAAATTCGATATTATCAAGCAAAATCTCATTGCTTTTAACCCGGACTTTATAGCCCTTACTGAAACTTGGCTCTCTGACTCTACTCCAGACCAACTCCTGTCCTTCCCTGGATACAACATGATCAGACATGACAGGTCAACTCTACTCCCTGACTCTGACACTACAAAAAAAGGTGGTGGAATTCTCTGTTTCATTAAGTCATCTCTCAACTTTACATGCCCCCCTAATCTTAAATCCTCTTCCCCTGACTTGGAAGCTATATCCATACGCCTCCTCCCCCAAAACCAAAAGCCAATTCTCGTTACTGCAATATACAAACCTCCATCTGGTAATACTGACATAGCCCTTGATTTTCTGAACAATATTATTGAAAACAACTCCTCATCTCCATCCCCACCAGAATTGATTCTGCTTGGAGATTTTAATATAAACTTCTCGGATAAAAAATGCCCTAATAAAAAGAAGCTAACTTACTTTACGCAACAGAATGGCCTAACACAATTAATATCTGACCCCACTAGAATAGCTATTAGAAATGGAAGAGTTACTTCCTCTATGATCGACCTGATTTTAACCAACTGTCCTAATGTCTCGGACAGTGGTACCCTTTGTCACAACATCAGTGATCATGAAGCGATTTATATGATAAGAAAAAAATTAAAAACAAAAAAAGTATATGAAACTAAATTAGGGAGATCCTACCGCAATTACAATTACACTCTTTTTCAACAGAGACTAAGAAACAACTTTAATTGGGAGACATTTCGAAATCTTATTGACCCCTGCAAAGCCTGGGACTTTATCCTGGATGCCATTACCTCAACCCTCAATACTATGTGCCCTATCAAAACCATAAAAGTTAGAGTTACCAATGATCCCTGGTTTACACGAGAATTGTTACAACTGATAAAAAGTAAGAATATTGCTCGAAAAAACGCGAAGCGTCTCTGTACTCAGGAAAGTTTACTGGAAGCAAAAAGATTGAAAAAAATAGTTAATCGTAGTATCCTACAAGCTAAAAGGGATTTTCTTCTCAATGCTCAAACAAACACCTCAGACCCTAAAAAATACTGGAAAATTATCAATTCAATCTTCCCCTCAAAATTGACTTCCTCTATGATCAATTTAACAGATGATTTTGATACACCCATCTCTAACTCCAAACTCCCTGACTTTATAAATCGCTATTTTGCGAATATAACTGACAATCTTTTGGAAGGCACCTCTGATACTCCCTGGACATCCTCCCAACCTAACTCTGAACATGAACTGAAGAATATTCTTACTAATGATATTGAACTATTACCATTAGTTAAGGCCATTGACATCAACAAATCTTCTGGCATTGAATATGTCTCCAACCTAGTCCTTAGGGACGCTTTTTTAGTAATACTCCCCGAACTAACTCATTGTATAAACACCTCCCTTACCTCACATACCTTCCCGAAAACTTGGAAAATAGCCACTGCTATTCCACTATACAAGAATGGTGATATCAACAAAATCAATAATTATCGCCCTATCTCCCTCCTCCCCACTCCCAGTAAGTTGATTGAAAAGATAGTCCAGAAAAGAATTTTGCACTTTCTCACTTCCAATAAACTTCTTGATCCTCACCAAGCTGGTTTCTTACCTGGTGAATCTACCACAAACACTGTCAGCACTCTCACTGATGATTTATCGTTTGCCGTTGAAGAGAAAACTCCCTCCCTTATCACATTTATCGATTTCCGAAAAGCTTTTGATATGGTTGATCACAAAATTCTACTAGCTAAATTAAACAAAATTGGAATTCGCGGTAATCTGCACCTCTGGTTGCATTCTTACCTCTCCCTACGATTACAAAAAACCCTTGTTAATAATGTTACTTCTCACACTGCTGTAGTCAAGACAGGGGTACCCCAGGGTTCGATTCTTGGACCCCTCCTATTTTTGATCTTCATAAATGATCTTGGAGCCCATCTGAAACATTGCAATTACTTACTATATGCAGATGATACTGTTCTATACCTATCTGATAAATCCACCCAAATCCTTACCACAAAAATGCAAGAAGATATTAATAACCTTTCCTCATGGTGCTCCACCAACCGTTTCCTGATCAATGCTTCTAAAACTAAATCAATGCTTATTAACAAATCCAAGAATAACCCTATCATTGACCTTTCTCTCGACAATACCAGTCTTGAAATAGTACATAGTTATAAATACCTTGGGTATACCCTTGATGATCGACTTTCCCATCAATCTCATGTCAAGAATCTAATTAGGATTATCTCCCATAAAATCTACCTTTTCCTTAGAATTAGACACTTACTTACCAAAAACTCCGCCATCCTGGTTTATAAAAGCAAAATCCTTCCCTATTTTGACTACACAGACATCGTCTACCACAACTCCCACCAAAGCAATCTCAACAAGTTACAAAAACTTCAAAACAAAGTCCTTAGATCTATATTACATGTTGATACTACCCAGCCTACATTGGAAAATCATAAAAATCTTGCGATCCCCTACCTTGTCAACAGAAGAATTTTCCATCTTCAACTTTTTGGCTTCAAAAGAGCTCAATCTCCATATTTTAGAGTAAACCATGACCAACGTAATACTCGTGCTAATACTGCCCCTGTTTTAAAAACATTTAGATGCAGAACTCAAATTGGCTCAAATTCTGTTTATTTCAAGACTGCCAAAACCTGGAATGAACTACCCCCCCGTGCCAGAAACATTGGTACTATTGAGACCTTTAAATCTCTTCAACGCAAATGGCTAATCTCCACCTTAGATTAATGTACTATTACTCTCTGTAATACAAATCTTCTGAAAACTAGGTCACACTTTTCAGTGATTATCCTGGTTTTTATTCTTTTACTTTATACTACGGTCCTCAGATATGTTCATTTATGATCTTCTCACAAGTGGGGTCACACTTTTAATAGTGACTATCCCCAGGAACACTTTCCAAGTATATATGTTGTCTGCCTAAAAAATTCCCTCTTATGAGTTCTCATATGAGTTATTTTCTCACTATATTATATTATTTTGCAATTTAGCCACTAAATTCCTCTGGTTCCTGTTCTCTACACAATGGTCCTCAGATATGTTCATTAATGATCTTCTCACAAGTGGGGTCACACTCTTGACAGTGACTATCCCCATGAATACTTTCCAAATTTATATGCTGTTTGTCTAAAAAATTCCCTCATATGAGTTTGAAGCTGACCAACTTAACGGATCATTTATTTATCTTGTAAAAATCTTAATCACTGTTACCCAAAAAGCTGGGCGCATTGGAATAACCCAGTTTACTGGGAGATGTCTACCCCAGTTGAAATAAAATCGTTAAAAAAAAAAAAAATCGTATGAAAAGAATACCCTGAATACGACAAGAATATACCCTGGTCAAAAATTGTTTTTTAAAAGAATGCTCACCTAAAAACATGTAATACCTAGCAATGAACAACTATAGAAAGGATAAAACGTATTTATTTTGTATTTATTTCATGCAAAAGTAGTACAAAAAAGTTGCGGAGGCCCTTTTGAATTCCGCAAAAAATGCGGAGACTTAGCGGAAACTTAGCGGAGACTTAGCGGAAAATAGCGGAAATCCGTTCCGCTATTACTTATGAAACGTAATAGCGGAAATCCGCTAAATCCGCTATTTTTCTACTCCGCTCCGCTCCGCTATTAGTTATGGAACGGCCCCCTAGTCCCTATGCTGTCATATATTCCTTCAAGAACCCTCATTAAACGCCTATCCTTTCAACTAGTGATTCTTCTTATTCACGCAACTTACATCTTTAATATTGTAAATGGCGACTGAAATGGGATCGGCCCTCTCAGCGTCCAGGACCCTGAGTTCTTCCCGGAATCCCACCAGAAAACAATAAGTATAAGGACATCACATAACAGTATAATGGAGATTACACGTCAATCGTTAAATATACAATAATTATATGGTTACGGCTAGCTGTCAAATTGAGAAAGAGAATGTTAACAAGCACAATTTTTAAATGAACAATATGATCATGTGACTGTATCAACCAATGGGAGCGCTTGTTACTACTCTCATACTCATAATCATACGTGTAGATTTCCCAAAGGATTACCACACTACTCCCGCCCATACAAATAGCATGTGGTACATACACCCCCCCCCCCCCCCAACCCCCACACAAAGTCAATGTAATGTAATTATTTTACATTCACATTATAGTCGGGCATGAACTCTCAAAATGTCATGGCCCAACTGTCTATGGGTCTGTCTACCCAATCCACTATGTCACAGACTGAATATGCAAATAAGTTATAAGTATTCATGATACATCGATAATACATACTGCCTTTAATATAGCGATTCGTGGGACCCCCTTGTGCCAAATACCATTAATATAAATAATTTGCCTCACATTGCAGTAACAGAGTTCTCGCCAGAAAAAGTTAACAGCGTAGCGGGGGGCACACACCTACTAGCGGGGTCTGGGGGCAAGCACCCCCAAGAAGATTTTGAGGAAAATGAACCTGTCTCATGTCGAATATCTGGTGGTATGATGATATTATTTTTTATGAAAACCAATGTTTATGGTTTCTGGAAATGATGAGGTAAGGAGTTTGTAAATCATGATAATCAGAAAGATGGAAGTTTCTCAAATGCATTGATGAAATCAAGATTGGGAACGACATGCTTTTTAATGTCAAAAGACATATCAGACTAGACCAGTAGTTCAGAAACTTGTGAAATTAAAGAAAAATGTATAAATGTCATTGAAAAAAGATATTTATATTGATAGTGTAGTTGCATACAACTAGCCCAAAGGATCCAGTTACCTTTGGGGTGCTATCGTTAGCCCAAGCTGAATATTGTGTTATTTACATTATATTAATGTCAATTTCACACAAAACTATTCTATCCCATATAAATAACTATGTCTGTGTCTGCTCGACCTTGATCATTAGAATTCTCACATTAAAAAGAGTGAGTGAGTGAGATTGGTTGCTTTACGCCCTTATCAACACATTTAATATGGTTATATCAAGGGCGGGAGAACTGAGAGTGAGTGAGTGAGATTGGTTGCTTTATGCCCTTATCAACACATTTAATATGGTTATATCAAGGGCGGGAGAGCTGAGAGGGAGAGAGTTTATGATCATACACAGGAAATAGAGATAGAGTATAAGGGAGAGAGAGAGACAAGAGAAAAAGAGACCGAAAGGCACTTTATACATTAAAAAGACTTCATTATATTGTTTTATTATTTGATCTTTTACTGTAGGGGGTGCTATCGTTAGCTATTTTATGATCAAGGTCCAAACCCTTATATATCAGATCGAATAAGAATGCTATGTCAGTGATTTGACGCCTACTTCGCTAATCGGTTTTCTGACCTAGGACTAGGCCTAGACATTTTGATGTGAATTTTATGACAATTTGCGGTATTAATGGAATTATAATGGCACCTTGCGGTATGAGGGGAGAGGCTTTCCCTTCGTTTGAAGGGACTCTCATCTTTGAGTGAGTGAGATTGGTAGCTTTACGCCCTTAGGCCAAAAAAAAATATAGGTGTGTTTCCGATTTACCCCCCCCCCCCCCCTACCTAGAAAAACCTTACCCTACAGAAAAAAAATTTTGCCATACCTGATTTTTCCCCCATCATATCTTACTTTTTTTGGATTTTTTGACAAAAAAAAACTTATAAAAGCAGGAAAACGGGGTTTCCTAACCTGGAACTGTCAAAAGGCACATTTCCCATGTTCAAAACAACTATTGTTATGAAAAAGACATTTCTTTCAGTTCCTGGGAGGTTTCCAAACAAAAAAAAAGTTACCACCCCCCAACCTAGTTTTCAGCCAGATTTTTTTTTTTTTTTTTTGACATTTCTTTATTCAGGTATAACAACTTAGGCATGTGCCAAGAGTCATAAAAAAAAAACATGGCTAGGGTAACCCCTATCTCCCGCCAGGCCCTGAGGGTGGACTTACGGTTGAGTCATATATCTGTGAAGTCATGTCATGAACGAAACAACTTAATTACGTAACATGTAACAAGTATGAATTAATGAGATGTGATGAAGATGAAATTTAAAATATTATATAAAAGATGGTAACGATATAAATATTATACATGGAGTACATCGATGTTTGAATCAATCATTTCTCATGAGATTTAAAATGTAAAGTGTAAACAGTAAATAGTATTGGCAGTTATTAAATTTTCCATATATGGACCTATATAGATACGTCATACTCAAGTGTACCTAACCGGATACCCTAGTTCAGGCACCTGCGATCACATAAAATAGCGTTCAATGGGGATCTGACCCCCTAATAGCGCGTTCTTAATTGTAGTTTTAAACACTAATTTATCTTCGATAGCTTTATAGTTATAACCCAGTTCGTTCCACATCTGTATGCCAGTGTACGCTAGAGACTTTTGGAATCTGTTTTCCAAGGGACGATTTAGTTTAAAATTAAAATTTCTATTTTCCCTTAGTGCGTAATTTACCGCAATGTCGTCATGTATTATCCAATCAACCCTGCAATGATGGTATTGCTTCTGCATAAATTTAACAGCATTGAAAAATAACCTTTCTTTAACAAGCATTGTCTTACTCTCAGCATGTATGGCGTTTGTATTATAATACCTTGGTTTTTTCATAGCGAATTTTAAAGCCTTGTTCTGTAATATCTGAAGGCGTTGCAGTGTTGATTTATTACAGTTTAAATAACATATGTTCGCATAATCAAGATGGCTTAAAACCATAGACTTAACCAGCATTAGCCTTGTCCTACAGTCCAGTGCGTGTCTATTTATATAGATATTATACAACCTTACATTTGCTTTATTTATTATATTATTTGCCATCATATCGAATCTTAGTCGGCTATCTATAAGTACACCTAGATACGTATACGTTTGTACCCAGTCTATAGGCCAGTCTTGTATCATAATAGCCTTATCCGGTATGGTAACCACATTTCTTTGTAAGTAGGGTATAAACATCGATTTGGTCTTAGGAAGACTAATCGATAATTTGTTTACCTTGCTCCAGTTTGTAATCTGGTCATTATCACTTTGGCACTGTGCCAGTAATATATCCCTTGATTTATTTGAATTAATTAAAACAATATCGTCAGCAAAAAGAAGAACATCTCCATAGATATCATTATTACAAATGTCATTAACAAACAGATTAAAGAGGGTAGGTCCCAAGACTGACCCCTGAGGGACTCCATATTCTACTGGCAGATATCCCGACATATTATCTCCCGTTCTTACTCTCTGATATCTTGCATTAAGATAACTTGTTAACCACTTGTGCAACCATTTGGGGAAGCAGTACGCCTGTATTTTATTTAATAATAAGCGATGACTCACAGAATCAAACGCTTTTTGATAGTCGTAGAAAATCATAGTTGAATCTTGTTTGTTATTAATATTAGTCGATAATTTGTATAATAATAAGCCAACTGTTTCAACTGTGGACGAGTTTTTCCTGAACCCTCCTTGATGTTTGTTAATTATATGGTAGTATTCTATAAGTGCTTGTATTTGATTATTCAGGTGGGTTTCCAGTACCTTGCTAGCTACATGCGTAAGAGAGATTGGTCTTAAATTATTGGCGTGTATTACGTTTCCCTTTTTCGGGATCGGTACGACTGTTGCCTTTTTCCATATGTCAGGCACTATGCCTCGGTCAACCGACATATTCAAAACATATATCATTTGGTCACAGACTGAGCCAAAGAATAAAATGTAAGCACGCATTGGAATTTGATTACATCCAGATGATTTACTTGGGTGTAAGTTTTTAGTTATTTCTTGAAATATTTCACGATCAAACGGTATGTATTGGATACCTTCCATCGGTTTATATTGCTCAGAGTATGGTAGCGTATACAATCTAGTTAAGTCCTTACCAGTTTCGGGTAGAGCTTTAGCTATTTTACTTCCAATACTGGCAAAGTACTCATTAATGATTTCTGGTACTTTTTTGGCATATGCCATTTGGTCGTTACTCGGATCTATTATTCTATCAATATTCTTGTGTGTTCCTTTAAACGGTAGGTATGCATTAAGGATCTGCCAGAATTTTTTATAATCATGTTTGTTCCTTTCCAGAAGTTCCCTTATATATCTACTTTTTGCTTTTCTTACCTCCTCGTTAGCTCTGTTTCTAAACTCAACGGCTCTCAGCCTAAATTCTTCTTTCTTGGTTTTCCTATATTTACTAAAAAAATAGTCTCTATTATATGCCAGATTTAACAGATCGTTTGTATACCAATCTGGTTTCACCTTTTTGGACCTATACCTTTTTTTAGGACATAAGTCGTTTAATATTTTTAATAACCTTTTGTAAATAAATGACCAGGCATTGTTCACATCATTAATTCTATATAATTTATGCCAGTCAGTCACATTCTGTACGGCATCATTTATATTATCTTGAGTTAATCTCCGATACGATCTAGCTGTAAAGTTACATTTCTCATAGCGTGATCTTTGTTTCTTTTTTATAAAGTACACAATGTTATGATCACTCAGGTTATATGTAATCACACCCGTCTCACTAGTATATTTAACATTAGACATAATATGGTCTAGGATGGTTGTTTTACCATTCAATCCCAACCGAGTTGGTTCAGTAATTAACATCTGTAAATAAAATTCATCGAGAACTTTTTGTAGCTCTTCCATGTATTTGGAGTTACCTTGGTTAGGGGTGGTATCTATATTGATATCCCCTATTACCACTAATTCTGCGCCGGTAAATTTTGCTTTAGTATCAGTAATAATCTTCGACAGATTTTCACAAAATGCACCAATCTGGCCAGAGGGCGGCCTGTATGTATTAAAAAGAACCATATTTTTAGTATTTTCATTTTTAATAATAATCGTTTGCAACTCTAAGTTTTCGTTACAGCAGTTTAGCAAAGGGTCTGTTGTATAAACTACCGAGTTCTTTATATAAGCACAAAGTCCTCCTCCCATACCTCTACCTCTATCTTGTCTTTCTAGGGTATACCCAGTAAGTGAGATATTTTCATCCATCGTTTTGGTGTTTAACCAGGTTTCTCCCATTTATTTAGTAGAGATCTGATATTTTTTCCCTTTGGTATCAGTAAGTTGATTTATATTATTTATCGATTTACATATGGTGTTTTCATTCATTTCAATATATTACAGTGTCGAGCGTTTGGCACCTGCCAGTACTCACAACATTTATAACAATAATTTATGTTAAACACTCGGGTTGAGATCAGAATCCAATTGAGTATCGGAGTATTAGGCACCTGGTAAATCACATGGCACATATAATCTCGAAGTATTATATGTAGCTTATACAGTATATAACTACCATTTATATTTAGACGGATCATATAGAATCTGGTATTGGTTATTTCCAATACAGAGCTATCAGTGTTGTACTTTAAGTACATAATCATTAATCTTGTCTTTATAGTACAAGGTGAGATTAGTCGCGCTAACACAGTACTGTCACTTTCCTGCCGTAGAGCCAACAGGGCTTGACTGTTATAAGGTTTACATGGCAGGGTTCTCAATATTTTTATATTAGGACCAGAACAGAACACAACATTGGTCACACATATAGATACATCAAGCCTTGTCGTTATAGCACAGAGTAAGATTAATCGCATTAATCCAGTATTATCACTTCCTACAAATATAGCCAACAGAGCTTGACTGTTATAAGGTTTACATGACAGGACTCTCGATATTATTATATTAGGACCAGAACAGAACATAACATTGGTCACACATATAGATCCATCAAGTCTTGCATTGTTACTTATTACGTGTATCAATCAACCTTTCAGTGGCACTTGCCAGCAGTAATTCTTGAAAGTTACCATTTATTGGCTTCATGGCATTTGATAAATTGCTTGGCCCAGTCCTCTACTACGTGCGGCATCGCGTGGACACCATCATAGAGCGCCCTGTAGCTAAAGCAGGTAACTCCATAGGTAACTCGGTGGACTTTACTTGTTAGGTAGGGGTGGGTTATGCCGTTGTCCAAGTTGTGGCCTTTTATGTAGTAATTTACGTCGATGATGGCTTTGTTGAGCGTAGATTGGTCAGGAGAGCGACAAAATTCACCATTATATTTAGCAAGTGACATACCGCATACGCCACACAGTATCGGAGTGATGTGGGGATATTCAGTTGTCATCATCTCTAGAACCATCTCAATGCGACCAATAACATAATTCTCAAGTGCTTGGTGGTCATCATAGCGCACCGCTACTCGGCCCTGCTGCTTGTATGTAAAGTCACATATGCCGCCGAAGAGAAACATGTGCTGCGGCCTATACTGATCAAGTGCGGGCTTACCAAGTTCGTAGATACTCACGACTCCCTTGCCTGGAAAAGACTGTACACGCATCTCTTCGTGGTCTAGATATGGGGCCAGTGTTGCTCCTCGTGAGTCTGCAAGTATTATTGATGTAACAGCATCATAGTCCTCGTAGAAGGCCATTTTTACGTTCGTTATCTGTTGTAAAGATCCAAGTCTGCCTCGTGTGTTCAGATTAAGGTGGGCGGAAGTTGGGACGGACCGGTACTTCCGCTTCGAGTAGCTGGGCGCTCCGAGTTAGCTGTATTCGCTTTACCACGCCTGCCGCGAGGGGTGACGTCATCGGTTTTGTTTTGTTTACTCGATCCACGTGTTTCTGCGTGGGCGTGGTCCTTGTTCTGATCATTTGTTTGATCTGTCCCGTTAGATTGGTCTTGCTTTGGCGTGTTTGCGACTGTGGGATTTTGGTATTCGGCACCTGCCTGGGTGGGGGTATCGGGTGGTCTTTGGTTATCAGTATTTCCATCTTCAGTTATAACTTCAGTTGGGTGAGGGGTGCCAGCTGGGGGTGCTAATGGTACATTATTTTCAGCCGGATGGATTTCAGGAGGGAAGATTTCCGCCATTTCCCTCTCATCCCTCTCCTTCTGCTCTTGTTTCTCTTCGTCGCTTGACTCTTCATCTGAATCTGAATCATCTGAAACATCTTCCTCTAGCGGTATTGGTGCTAGGGGATCAGGTCTCACGAAATCTGACTCTTTAATTTCAAATCCTTCATTAAAGACTGACTGGAGCTGGGTCATCCGCTCGTATTGATCGTTTCTCCTGACAACCTCCCTCACTTCTATAAGTATCTGGCCATGGTGGTTTTTGCCAGGCCAGTGTATTTTTTCATCACTAAGATCTTTATCAGAGAGTGGTAATCCGACTCCCCACCATTTGTCATGCGTGCATTCGGCAAGCATGTCATTGCCTGTTGCCAAAAGCGCTTGCTTGGCGAACTCTACTTTTTCAAATTTCACTAGTAGGATCTCTTTCATGATACGCATTTTTTGTTTGTTCCATATCTCATGATCCCCGCATCTTTCTCCCATCCGTTTGGCTTCTCTGGGGCAAGTGGTAGATGTAATTGATTTTGCCACAACCATGTTTTTTGTCATAACAGCCCGCTGGTACTGGTAGGCGTGTTCTGCCGTGCTAAACATTTGGCCCTCATATTGGAAGATAGTGGGGCTAAAATTCGAAAGGTACGAATGTTCGCCTTGATATCCAGTGGCTCCATGAATTCGCTTGGTCTTAACTTGGGCTATTTTTAGACCCTCAGGTAGTAGGTTCAACTCTTTGTGTCCATACTGCTTGTTGTCTATTCTTATCCTGCCTTTGACCAGTTTGGGCTTGAGGTTCGATTCAGACTGCTTGGCATGTGCCACAATTTGTCGCATGTCTGATTGTCTACGCGCTATTTTTTCTGGTAAATCCGGATTAAAGAAGCACTTCTCAAACCCCTTCGTTTGTTTGAGGGTTTTTTTCTCTCTGAGGATCCGATTACGGGTCTCCTCGTCTTTGAATTTTATCTAAGTCCAGACAATAGTCCTCCAGATTCTCAGTAACCGTATTCAATTGGTATACCTCCATTTCTAGAGTTTTGACTCTCTCAGCTAATTTTACCATGCCTGACTGCAAATGACCAACTGCATTTTCCAGTGGTCTAACCGATCTAGTAAGCGCGTTAACTTTCTCCTCCATTTTGGTATATAGGCAAATGCCTTACACAAGTTTTTGTACAATAATCAGGTATCCAATACCCACACAGAGTCCAGTACATATACACGGTCCACCACAGTCTAATAATAGATCCTTTGTCTGGCTAGTAGGTATACATATAGCCAAGGCACATGTGTACTCACTCAGAATATCGCTCATCGGTACTTGAGATACATATCTTTCGTTCGTATATCTTCCAATAAACACTATATACTGTCCAACACCTTAGTAAATGTAGGTCGGTGATACTCCATGTTGTGAAATATATGAGGGTGAGATGAGGGGTGAAGAATATATGCGTCAATAGAGCTGTATGTCAGCCGTATATTCGCTCGAGTATCAAACTACGTCCGTGCGCCATGACAGCACAAGCAGCTAGATAAATCGGAAACACACCTATTTTTTTTTTGCCTTATCAACAGATGAAAGGTTATAGGCCTATATATCGAACTTTCTGAATAAAAGCCAATAAACGAGTCTTAATTAAGCCAGCCTAACAGTACAGTCGTGCTTTTGCCATCTATCTAACCTGAATCTAACTTATATTAACTCAAAAATGTAACCTCAAACCTACAATATCAAGGGCGGGACCCCCGGCCCCGGTGGGGGGGGGGGGGCGGCGGTTTATGATCTTACCCAGGAAATGGAGAGATAGAGAGACAGAGACAGAGAAAGAGGAAGAAAGGCACTTCATGCTCTTACCCAGGACCATCTCTCATCTTTGGACCTAGGCTATCGTATTTTACATAATAGGCCTACTCAAGTAAGATTGGAGATGAGAACAGACTAACGATGATCGAAACTACGTGTTTTGGGGAATTTTGGAGAGCATGTGCGTGGCTAGCTCTATATTTCCCTGAATGAAAATAAAGCTATAAAAACACGCTAGGGTTATACATGTACCATACACTACAATAAGAATACGTTGTATTGCACTGGTAAACTTACCCAATGTTGTTGTGGTTTGCTGCTCTATAAGGCACGTAGAAAAGGCGGGCAGACAACTTTACTTTCAGGCGTTTTCCAGACGTTATAAATATACTCCCGCGCCCTCTAGCGTTATATTGTTTATTCGGCAGATGGCGCCGCCGTGCAGACTTCCGAGTCTTCCCGCGTAAGGCAAAGTCTACGATGCAGAATGGGAGGCTGTTCAAGCTGTCTGAATAAGCAGATGGCAGCAATTACATCTTCTTTTTTTAAATTATATCATTATGGAATAATATGTCACCTTTAGTTTGAGGCTGTAATCTAAATGGGTGAAATTAATTTAATATTTATTGCAATATACGACACTTCTGTAAGGCTTTATTATGTACAAGCGACTTCGCCACTTGAGCCCACATATTATATCATATAATTTTATTTTGTCTAAAAAAAATGACCTGCTGAAATCAAATGCTGTCCCGTTTCAGAGAATTACTATAGGCTAATGTGTGGATGGGTACATTCTTTCTCTGAGAGAAAAAGAGAGAGAGAGAGGGAGAGAGAGAGAGAGAGAGAGGGGGGGAGAGAGAGATAAAGAAATGACAGAGAGAGAGAGAGAGAGAGGGGGGGGGGAGCGTTGGAGATAGAGGTTAGACAGTAAACAGATGAATACATTTTTTTTACCCTTCCTCCCCCTCCCTTTCCCCCTCTCTGCTACACCCCCTTCCTCTTGTTCCACCCCCTACTCTTCCTCCACCTCCCCACTATACCTATTACATAAAGATTCATATTTACATGGTTTGGGTCAATTGGGATATATGGGGAATAAGGGCGTAAAGCAACCAATCTCACTCATTCACTCCTCCCCGCACGCCCCCCTTCCCCCAGGAGGAGGTTGAGGTGGGGGATGAGAAGGAAGAGAGATGGAGGAGAAAGAGGAGGAGGGGTTTGTAACAGTTTGTAACAGGTATGTTAGCGAGGTAGCAGGACAGGGAGGAGGAGGAGGATATGAGTTTGGAGGGATAGAGAGGGAGAGACAGAGAGAGAGAAGTTCACAGAAGGAGAGGGGAGAGTGGGAGGTGTAAAAGCTACTGAGGGTTACCTTTTTATGGGGATTGGTGCGAGCTGTGGTGGAGATGACTGAGGGGTGAGGGGAGCCACTGCCCTATGGGGTTTTCAATTCGTAAGTCATTTTCCTGGTTATTCCTACTAATTCTCATTGAAATCATTAATCCAGGATCATTGGAAATGCTTGGACAGACTCTTTACCTGCCCATTTAAGACCCTTTTCTCCACGAAAATGGGAAAGAGCTTGTGTGTCATTATGTGTAGGGAGTGTGGGCACAGTGAGTGCATGCAAAATGCGTGTGAATTGGGAGGCCTACTGTAGGGAAAGCATGCTGTGGTGGTCGGTGAATGCTAGATGGAGTGACCACTGTGGTGTGACCAGCGAGGCATGACGTGACGTAATGGAGGTGGTTATAAGAGGGAAGAAAAGCCCGGTACCAGCAGCCTCTCTTTACTTCACTGGTCCCCCTGAGGGGATATCAGTAAGCGGCCTCCCCGTTTTTATTATATAGGCTACCATAGTAGTCTGAGTTAAATTCTTTCTGTGGCAGCATGAGTCCGATAGAGTGAGGACTTTTATGAGGACTAATGATACCTACTTGTGACGTTGTGGACACAAGATATAGGTAAATACTAGAATGTTTACTCCTTGACAGGAGTACGACCATTTAATAAGAGAGTTCTTTATCAAGTTCTGGGAATAATAAAGAGATATTTTTTTTATGGACAATTTTCCGTTTGCTAAAATGACTGTGCCTACGTCGGAGAAGTAAAACCCATGAATAAAATGTATAAGAAATATAAGGTATTTATGTTATACATGGGTCAGATTTTCAGAAAATGTACAATTGGCAGTTGTACACAATTAGTAAATTCTGCTAAATGAAGCTGCAATTTGGCCAATACTAGGTGAATTTGAGTCTGGAAATTGCAAAGGAATACTTTTTTACTTCTGGCTCAATTTACCCCGTCACGGGGGTAAATTGAGCCGGGTATTCGGGTAAGTTGTAATGGGCATTTGGGTTAACTTGAGTCGGATATGGGGTACCAGGATATCTTATGAAGTCAGAAGGGTTGATAGACACTTTCTTTAAATGAAATGACAGCATGTTAAGATAACCTCTATTTGAGCATAGTACCAACCTGTTCATTTGAATTATAATTGGGTGCCTATGTCGGGGCATTTTCATTCACATTGTATAAATATTGGGAAGGATATAGTGGTAAAATAATAGTCTTATTGGGCATTCATTCCTCACAGTGTTAGTTGATAAATCACATGTTAGCTGATAAATCAACAAGGCTTACCCCAACGTCGGCACCCATGAAAAATAAAGTTACAATTCAATTTGATGCTCAGAGAAATATCTATTCAATCGAGTAGACATTTTCGGCTAAGATTCCCCAAGTACCCTATTTATAAATCCACAAAAGTTTCCTGAATTTTGAGAAGTTGAATAAAAGGACTTCTCAAGCCAACCCCTGTCCCATGAGAATTGACCATATCTATGTGGTTGGTCTTGATGTAAATCAATTGATTGTTCCATTGCTCCCATTGTATTCTTGTTCATCCTTATTTTATATTGTATTTGAAGATTACCATGTTCTACTGTCGATTTCTGTGTGTTGTACTAATTTACTCCACGTTGGTGTATGTACCACATGCTATTTGTATGTGTAGTGTGGTAATTTTTACCAGTTCTATGTGTGTTGTATGACTTCCTGTCCCCAGTAAACATAGCCATATAAGGTAAGCATAGCAACGTGGGAGTAAATATAGAACTGTAGTGATCTTCGGATCCGATCCGCTTGCGCGTAATAAAGACACAACCAGGGATTAACCTATTGCACGACTTTATTGACTCATGGGACACATAAACCTGTCCTGGCAATGTTAGAGCTAACCAGGCACCTCTAAAACAGGGAACACACATACAGCAGGTGTCACAGGACACATGAGGCTGTCAGTATTACAATTGGCAAAACATTATTCAAAAGAGCATGTGTCATCACCAACAATTTTATTTAGCTAAGCAGCTTCGTTTCCGAGATGTAAAACCTTTCTACATTTGTAATGGAGGTTATACAAATAATTTTGCTGGTAAAACCACAACGAAAGTGAACCATTATTCATTTGGGTCTATAACCGTAGCAAGCAACAGCAAAATGTTCTCACCACATACTGGTATACCCACAAATGCACCTCACCATATAAATTAATTACGTTTCCCAAGATAATAAACATAACACAACTCAATTAGTTGAACCTGCCTCAACTCAATGATTGTGGGAAGCTTTAACTGTGTTTGGATTTGATCATTTATTCTGTGCCTTGATTCACCAGAAGGAGTGTGTGTTTGTGTTTGGATATACGCAAATTATTTGTCAACTGAATCTGCATTACCTATGACCCTTTGCATGGCCACAGGTGACTTCACCTAATCGTCCTAACTTCACAGCAGTTGATCGGGTAAGTATGTGGAGTGTTCAGTTAGCTACAGTTGTTTCTGTACTTACCTGTCTATTATCTAGTACCGGATGGGGAAAACCTTGGTCTGCATTCAATATTCTGTTTGTCTGGTTGTGCTACATCTTTATCAGCAAAGGGAAAGTTGAGTGACGGCCCATTTTATGCGACAGAGATCTCGATAACAGATACATGGCGGGAAAACGAGAATCTGAAAGTAGTACTCATTTCCATACGCGAGCGTTGTTTGATAAGAAATTAGTTCTGTGTTTGAAGCGTAATTAAACAATAAAAACCTGTTTTATTCTTGATAAATATATCTATGGATTAAACCTAACCTAACAACTATTCACTCTCTCCAAATTAATATGATATTAATCCACTTCATCAGGGAAAACGGTATTATTTTTAAATTTCTTTTGTCCAACATCGGATCTTTATTTCAAAACCTACTTATAAAAACTAGTTTTATGCTATCGAGATTAACATCGAGATCACACAGGCATAAGTTATGATGACTTAACAACCAGGATGATATTAAACTTACATTATTTCTTTTTCTTTTCTTTTCTTTTTTATAAGAGAACAACACTTCAGTTGCAGAAGATGAAACCAGCAGTGAATATTATTTTTCAATAAATCCACGAGCAAAATTAACCTATGTGCAATCCTGTTGCAGCTTTTTTGTATGACTTAGTTGAACCGCGTTACTATGATCAAACTACTGATGATATGTAGTGTGTGCCAGGGCTTCAGCAGGACACTATCTACAAGCTGTAGAAAAAAATTTCCATATACCAAAGTCCTTAGCAAAAGACGCTTTGTCCCTGGAGCAGTCCTTAATGACAGAGAGCTTCATTTTTATGATTCCTAGGAATTCATACAGGCATATGGCATTAGCACCAAACAATTTCTTTTTGTATATAAAATCTTGCGTTGAGGAATATATAGTTCAACTTTGTATATTCTGGACCAGAGCCAGGGAATCCCAATATCATGTAAACTGCATTCATATCACTTAATAACTCAATGTCAAGATACTCATTATGTCTCGCCCAGTTAATTAATCCATGCCACAAGTTTTTTGACAATCGATCATGACATGAAAGATGTCATCAACACCTGTACAGTAAGAACACTTATTATCTGGCTTGATACCTTTTTGTTCCAAGTAGACATGACATACAGTTAAACGATTCAATAGGTTGTATTGAAACGATTGCAAACATACATCTCTAGTGCATAAGTAAGGAATCATGTACCAGATTTCCATGTCGATACCTCTAATGTCTAGGGCTTTGTCATAAAACATGTTATACCAGACTTTGTTTTTTTCTCCCAGTCTGTCCATGGAATTCCTAATCGATTCATACAGTATTTTCGTAGGGACTGAAATAATGTTGAAAGAACATGTGACATAGGAGCTCGTCCTGAAAGTTTTGATTTTGTCTAACCACCTTTTTGGAATTCTGGCTTTTAGACTAAGCATTTCCAGAAAATTCATTTTTATTCCAAACTCCGCTTTGAATTCAGCACAGTTTTTTAGTCTACCATTGGAGATCACTCTGAGAATACCTCCACTCTGAGAATACCTTTTCTTTTCCATCTTTCCCAGTTAACAATTGATTTTTCTAGCTTGAGGAATCTGTTATCCCATATAAGCTCTCCCAAGGTGGCCTTTTTGCTGAAAGGTTCCTTGGCTCCGAAATATCTGTACCAGGTTTTACAAATATCAGCGTAAAATGGAGAGTTAACATTGATAATCTTCCTTCTACGCGCGAAGGTTCGTCTGATGTTACTACCAAATATTACCCTTGGGGATGCACACCACTTACTGTCACTTTCGTTGATCATTTTCTGAACCCATTTTAGCTTCATTGCTGTTAGCTTGGCTCTCACGTCATGCAGTTTAAGACCTCCCTCATTTGTGGGCCTGCTGAGATAGGTTCTTGCGACTTTAGTGGAACAATCTCTCCAGATAAATTTGTCTATCATCTTTTGAATTTTGGAGATAACTGACTCTTCGACAACAATGGCGTTGGCTACATAGAGGAACAGAGGAATAATTAGCACGTTGGTTATAAGAACCCTCCCCTTCAAGGAAATGTTTCTTCTGCTCCAGTGACGTATTGTTTCCTTAGCCTTACTGAGGGCGTTCTCGAAGTTTATAATGTTTTGTCTTTCCTCGTTATAAGGTGAATATCCAAAATTTTAATCTCATTTACCCATTATATCATGATGGGTTTAATGCTTCCCATATTAAACCCTCTTGTTTTGATTATGTTCAAAGTTAAGCCAGAGAGAACACTGAATTCCTCAATTATTTTCAACATGGCTCTCAAGGATTTTTCGTCCCTAGCTAAAATTGTCATATCGTCGGCAAATTGGACTATTTTGTTTTCAATACCACCGATACATATTCCTTTGCAGTTCTCACTACCTCTTATTCTGCTGGCCAATTTTTCTACAACCACAGTGAAGAGGAGGGCAGCTAAGGGATCCCCCTGCTTCACGCCTCTCTCGACCCCAAACCACTCCGACAGGTTGCCATTATTCATCACACACGATCTGGAATTTTTTAACAGAGTTTTGAACCAGGTTATAAATCAAGCCCCTACCTGTAGATCGCTAAGGCACTCCAACAAGTATCTCCAGAACACCGAGTCGTAAGCTTTTTTGAAGTCGAGAGAGACGAAAAGACCGCTGCCCCCCCCCCCCCTCACTAACACATTGTATTATATCTTCCAATCTTCTGGTGGCACAGCCAATGAACCTGCCCTTTAAGAAGCCATATTGGTCTTCATTAACAAATTTTGGAATACACTCTTTAAATCTGTTACACAATAACTTGGAGATGATCTTATAATCCGTATTCAGCAAGGTGATTGGTCTCCAGCTACCAATTCTCCTCAAATCACAATCCTTTTTAGGAATAACCGAAATTAACCCTCTATACATATCATTCCACAATGTTTCATTAAGAACGCTATCTTCAACAACCCTGCTAAAGATTGACCCCAAAATGTCCCAGAAGGCATTGTAAAATTCAATTGGAAGCCTTTCTGAGCCTGGGGCTTTGTTGTTTTTAAAACCTTTCATAGTGTCAACAATTTCCTCCTCGGTAATGACCTGGTTCAGAAACAATCTATTGTCTTTGTTAAATGATTCCTGATCTTCTTCCCTCTAGGACCCAGAGATTGTGGAATTTCTTTTGTGGAATCGTCACGGTCCTGGTTGGAGTACAACCTTTCATAAAACTCCTTCTTTGCTTTGAGGATTTCCCCTGAGTTAACAATAGTGCGGTCGTCTACAATAAGCTGAGAGATGACCTTCCTCTTATAGTTTCTCTTTTCGAGGTTCAGAAAATAGGCGGTGGGTTTTTCACCCTCCGCTAACCATCTTGCTCTACTGCGAGCCATCGCTCCTTGAGCCTTAATATATTTCTCTATTTTAAGCTCGCTTTTAATGCTTTCAAGTTCAATAATTTCATTATCGTCTAATACCTCTTTTTCAGCTAGGTCCGCTAACCTGGTTCTGTAAAGTTTCTCTACCTCTTTTTTTCTTTTGTTTTTTACTCTGGCAAACCTTATAGTTTCCAACCTAACAATATATTTTATATAATCCCATTATTGGGCTCTTACACTGCTCATGCCCTCTTCTTGACTTACCGCAATAATTTTTTCTCGATTAAAATCATTGTATTTTTGGATCATCAATTAATGTCTTGTTAAATTTCCATACCCCAGGTCCTCTCGATTCTGAGGGATTGTATAAGCTAAAACCTATTTGAAAGTTCCATTATTTGGTTGCAAGTCTGAGTGACCAAAGGCCTGAGCGTTGCATCAACAAAACAATAATCAAGTCGGGAGGCTTGTAATATCACATAATTCAAAATTATAAATGATGTCTATCATTTCTTTTAAACCAACCTGTTTAGCAGATTCCGAGCTACTTAAGCATCTGAACGCTTCCCCGCTTATAATGTCAAGATTAACATCCCCCAATAAGACTATGCTTTTTGTCAGATTTCTTTTCTAAAATTCCCCTGAGGGTGACACAAGATTTAGCCTGTTCAGCGTAGGCACCTTTAGTAGGCAAATAAATGGAAAAAATTGACATATCCTTTCCGTTTACAATCACATCGATATATGCAATACGCCCTTGAGTATCACCGCCCTTACCTATGATTTGCACGCCGGCATCTTTAGATATTAGAAGCGCCACCCCTCTGGAGTTGGATTTACCATGAACAAAGTGAGCATTTCCTTCCCACTGGTTTGACCAAACCTTTTCCTCCGAAACCGAGCTGTGCGTTTCCTGAAGAGCTATGAATGCGTTTTTTTTATCTCTAAGGCTCTAAATAGTGCTTTACACTTCCTTATACTTCTCAATCCAGTAGCATTGAGCAACAGAAAATTAACTCTTTTTTCTACAGACATGATGGCATCTTATTCTCCTTCCTTATGGGGTAGAGGCAACAGCAACAAGCAATGAGTACACCCCTACATATTTTAACATGAGATATCGGAATATGTCGCAAAGAAAAATAATCCCCCTTTAAGGGAGGGATGACACTGAACAAGCGATGTGATCTATACATTATGAAGGTGAACCTAGCCTTGTAGCCTAGAACCTATGACTCCGATCTTAATAAAAAGCCTGGGCCCCATTTTCTTGCGTCTGTGTCTGCATCTCTTCCTCATCGTCGATTTCAAGGGGGATACCAAGGGGGATACCACTCCCTTTGGCATCAAGGAAGCTCTTCGTTAGGTCCTCTTCCGACTGTGTAGGAGCCTGTTCTGGGCCTAGAACCTGCACCTTCTTTTCCTTGGTGGGGGACCATGTCGCAGGATCTTTCTTGGCATATTTCTGGCGGATGTGCATCCATGACTTGCCCAGTAGATTGCCTTCCGCAGGCCATTTGGAACTGTCTAGCACCTCCTCGTGTTGGAGGTACATGCCAATACCCCATCTTATGTCATATGGCGAAGCCTCCCCCAGCTTCTTGTCACCTGTTGCCCTAAGGTACTCCAAGATGATGGGGTTTTGTCTCGCTTTCTCCTTGAGACCACGTTGCAAGATTTCTTCCACCCTTTCATACCATGTTTCCCTACTCTTAGGGGATGGGTGGCATCCTAAGAGGAATTTGCATCTGACTGGGTCTTCTATTTTGAGAATGAACTCTGCTTTAGAGGGTTCATCCTCCAACCTAGCCTTTCGGTGTGCTTTAGAGGGTTCATCCTCCAACCTAGCCTTTCGGTGAGCTAAGTACTGCTCAATGCTTTTGTATTTAAAGTTGTCAACCTCAAATTTACACTTATGATGATTGGAAAGGGGGTTTTCCTTCGTAAAGAAGGCAAAAACCTCCTCGTTTTCCTTCTTGGACAAGCTCTGGAGAGAAATCTCCTTCAGGAGCAGCTCTAGTTCGTTAAACTTTATCCTGTGTTTGTCAATAGTTATATCTCCCTTGTTAATGAACACTTTGCCATAGGCGTGTGAGGCTTTGGCCGCTGCCGCCACAGGCTTGACTCTGGCAATTCTCTTTCTTATAATAACCGGTAGGTCTTTCCTGATCCTGATGGGCTTTTTCCCACCTACCTCGGGTTGGTTCTTCAGATTAAATCTTTTGCTCCACACCTTGTCAGCCTCTTCTTTGCTAGCAAATTTAACCATGATAGGCGGGCATTCGTTCGCACCTAATCTGAAGGCCACATATGAGGTTCCACTGGGAACCCCCATGGTGATTTCTAGAATGTCACCCACAACCTTTTTGAGGCCCTCCTTGTCCTCATCTTCCGGTCTTACCACTCCTTCAAGGAGGAGATTTCTAGCTATAGCCGCTGCCTGCTTACTCACTTTTGTCTCCTCTTTTCCCTTCTCACTCCCAGGCTTGTGTTTTACCTCACCTGGGGGGGGCGGGGGAGAGGGAGGAGACAGCTTGCCCCTCATTCATCCCACTCACGGTGGCAGCTTTGGATGTGCTGGCCTTAGCGTCAACCACCCAAACAGGAGCAGAGGGTTTCTGAATTGTGGCTAACACCTTATCTTGTTTGTCCACTCGGTCAGCTAGGAGTTTAATGGTATCCTCCACCGTTCCTATTTTAGTAGCATTGGTATCCGCCAATTGCTCCACTTTACTCACTCTTCCAGTTAAAGTATTGTAATTGCCCTTCAAGTCGTTGAACATGCTCCTGATCTCCTCATTAGAGATGGGGCGCGTGTTATCTGTATTCGGAGCAGACTCCATGTCTCCTCCTTCCAGCTTTTTCTTGCTCGGAGGGCTGGGAGGGTCTGTCTCGCTTTTTTCATGATCAGGGCTTTGCACTTCATGCGCCTCGCCCCCTTGGCCTAGTTTGCGTTTGAGAGAGCCCTCCTTCATTTGTACTCATGCACTGAGAGCCAAGGGATGTCCTATACTTCCCTATCAATCAAGTCAGTGTATCAAGCCAAAGATGGATCAAGGAGTAATATGTGTCCTATTAATGCTGTTGCTATATCTACTAGTAGTGCATATCACCTTTGTTTATAATTGTTCAGGCTATATTTGTTAGCTTTTATTGTTCAAGTTATAACTGCCAGTTATATTGCTTTACCTATATCTGCTGGCTATAGTGCTTTAACTTATATTGCCTATTTCTTAGCTCAATGAGCCTTGCAACTGATTGAAGCTCGTCTTTTTGTTTAGCTTACGTAGGTCGATCAGTGCGCGGGTCTGGGCAGAAGATTTAGTTGCGCATGCGCGAACTACAAACTTCCGGTCAGCAACGCCACTCGATTCGGAAAGTTTTTCATCGATTTTATCAAGATTTAAAGACATAGGCAAGTGATTCCAATAATATCCAAACCTTTTTCACCGATTCCTTCCTAAATAAATCTTTTTCAAGAGA